>OY769906.1:2286162-2328662 GCA_963669185.1 Dyspetes luteomarginatus
AGAAAAATCTCGCGGTCCGATGAAATCCACAGTAGGGGTCCCCGACGACGGTAAATAAAAGGGGATCGGACGGCCGAGAGAGCACGAGAACGCGATAGACGTAAAAGTGGAAGGAAAGAAAGACGAAAGAGAAGCCAGCAGCATATGAGAATAACGATGGGAGAGGGAGAGAGAGAGAGAAAGAGAAAGAGAGAGAGAGCGAGAGAGAGAGAGGCAAAGAGAGAGAGGAAGAAAAGAGAGAGAGAGAGAGAGAGGCAAAGAGAGAGAGAGAGAGAGAGAGAGAGAGAGAGAGAGGAAGAAAAGAGAGAGAGGAAGAAAAGTCAGAGAGAGAGAGAGAGAAAGCTCGTACACACGAATGCGTTACGCGCGTGGGACCGTAGCTAATGACGTGTCGGATTAATTGTACGATCTTAGCGTGAAAGTCGTAAAGTCGCTGACTTTAAAACGCATTTCGGGTTTCCCAGAGTCATAATTGATAATCTATACAGCGGCTCGTATAACCTGCTACGTATATCGCTCTTGTAAACTCTTTGGCAGAGAGAGAGAGAGAGAGAGAGAGAGAGAGAGAGAGAGAGAGACAAAAAAAGAATTCTTTCGTGCTTTACTTGTATATGTTATTATTTGAGGTCAGCGGTGCGATAGTGGCGCTATTATAGGCGACAAAATTTTTCATCTTTCGATGAATTTGTTTTTTTTTTTTTTTTATCTTCGAGGTAATCCGATACGCAATTGTTTTTGAAATCATAAGGACTGTTGCATTTGAGTGAGAAAGTGTAAAAACGGCTTGTAAACGTATATATATATAGTATATCGATACCCAGCGTTTAGCATAGCAGAAAAAATTTTCGTCGAGAGAACACGCGTTGTATGAGAGACGCCGAAAAGGCAAAAGGATTTTGTCGCGCATGGTTTTCTGATTGTGAGAACGTTGGGTGCGCGAGGTCCTCAAGGCTCGTGCACACTCTCGTTCTCTCTCTCTCTCTCTCTCTCTCTCTCTCTCTCTCTCTCTCCTCGTTCGTGCTCGCTTGTACGTCGTCTTTCATCTCGCTCTCTTTGGTTTCCCACGAGAACCTCCTCCGCCGCAGCAACCGCCGCCGCTTTCTGGAATGTCGCTCTCCCCTCCACCCGTCCCTCTGTGCAAGTCTCCGCTAGCTGGCTCTCTCACTCGTGCGCCCTCTACCGTTCATCGTCTGTTCTTTTACATATATATATATATATATATATATCTGTATATAAATTGGCATATACGCAAAGATATATGTACAGAGATATATATAGATGCAAAAGTATGTGTATTGATATATATGTATATGCAAAGTCGTATATATATATATATATATATAAAATACACACATATATACCTTTGTTACATGCTACTATATGCTTCGTTCCTCTCTTGCACCTCTCTTCTGGTCCCTCTTTCTCCCGAGAGGTTCCGCAGAGCCATCCACTTCGCCATTCGTCTTGTCCCTCTTTTAACGCTATATCCCCCTTCCTCTTCTTACTCGTGCAAAGACTTCGAAGGGTGTACGCAACATGATGAAACATTGGGTCCTTTCCTTTACTTCTCTCTGTGTTGAAATTTTTTCGAAAGGGTGCGAGGACAATAAAGTACAAATCGTGATTATGTGAAACAAGAAAACCTCGGTCAGTTTCAGGATCTGATTTTTTTTTTTTAATTTTCTCTGAGCAGTAAAAATTACCAGACTTAAATGACCAGTCGTTATTTTTTAACGTCACAATTTTTAACCATAATGTGTAATTTTTCTTTTCATATTCATTTTTTATAATAATAATAATAATTTTTAATAATATCGTAATATGAAAGATTTTTTGCACCTTAAAACATCCCGTCTGGTGATGATATCGCGTGAGAAAAGTTTTAGAAAAGAAAAAAAAAAGCAACATTTTTTTTCCTCCAAAAATGCGTGGGCAGTCAAATTTGTGCGACTTCTCATCGTTTCTCGTACCGCCGCTTCGGGTCGTTTCTTCGTCGCATATATGGGAGTCAAATGCGGTCAGGAAACTTGATCGATAGTGGGTTGGCGCGAGAAGGATACGTCTAGAGAAAGAACGAAAAAAAGAAACAAAACGATCGAATGAAAAAAAAAAAGAAAAAAAAAAGAATGCCTGAGCGTTGCACGTCGTAGCGCCGATCTAATCGCCGTTTAAATCGTTCACGTCGACTAAAAATATTGTTGCACTCTTTCCCTCCCGACCCCTCGATTCGCATTGTGCGTCATTTATTTTGTAAACTTTGAGCGTGAATGCTGCCTCTACTCTCCCGTTACATGTCGTATATCGGTTAATAATAATGGTATGGTTTACACTTTGCTACCTCATATATACCTATATATATATATTCTTGTAACGAGCCTCGAATACACGTAATAAGATGGTGCTGGCCACGTCGATCGAACGTGCACAGAGGGTGTCTCGCATCAATTTTCTTTTATTTTTTTCAAATCGAAATTTCATCCTCACATTTATAAAAGTTTTATTCCAAGTGTCGAAGAATTGAGGAAAATTCTTCAGTTCACCAGATCTATCATATTTTAATTTTATTGTTGTCCTCTTGTTTATTTATTTATTTAAACAAATTATCTATACTGTAAACATCGGATGTGCAATTGATTGAATTAATGAAACTATGAGGGGACATTTTTCACTATTAGATAAATGAAAATATCGCAATAAACAGGCATCGTATTTATATTCTTCATTCGATTATTTTATTTTTTAGTACGAAATTTTCCCGTGATCGAATATGCAATTGATGATTCATTGAGCATGAATCACGAATTGAGTATAATTTTTATGAGAGAGGGAAGAAGATGAATTTAAAAAAGCATGAAAAAATATTCAGGTGAAAGGAACATCGTTGAGAGAGGGGCTAGGGTTGTGGCGAGGCGCCTGGCGTCCCACGTTGTCCTGTACTCCTATAGGGATTCCTCGGGGAATCCGGATTGTGTATCAGCTTCAGATCGTTATAATATATAGTAAGACTTGTTTATTGTACATTATATTAGGAAAGATCGGGACCTTCGATACCTTGGGCACGTCACCCAATTGTGTGGTGTGTGTGTGTCTGTGTTTTATTCCTTCGATCACACCGGACGTAACACGAGACTGCCTATATGCAAGAAGTTCTTTACTCCCCCTGCTGGATAACTTATAATATCATGAAAATAAAATATAACAAAGGTTCGCTTTTCTAAACCGCGTAAAGCACTAATTATTGCCACATTTTCGTCTCTTTTTTTTTTAAATATAATTCACAAAATCATTTGATTGGCAGAATTCATTTTTTTTTCAATTGATTTTGATAGCTAAGCATTATTTGGGATATTTTTTAATGGAGGTAGGCACGAGATTTTTATCATCCAACAGTAAAACCTGTTTTTTTTTTTTCAGTAAGAATGTAATGTAATTGTAATTTTTTGAATTATCTACAGTCGGCAAAATAGAGCTCTTTTTTTATTACTTCTAGAGGCGCCTATGTTACCGACTTTTGGTAAAATTAATAACAATACATGCGGATAGGTACGGATCGAGCCTAGGGAATCTGAGACTCGTTTAAAATGAGCCAAAAGTTACTAGATAAAAAAACAATGTTAATTCACCAAATGCATAAAAGATGGCGCTGTGTGTTTCGAGAAATTGAGGAAAAAGTATTCAGAATTCAGAAAGTATTCAGTACGAATCCATATGAATTTGTACGAAAAATGAAGAAACGCAATTTTAGAAAATCTAAACACAACGATTTATTTGTAGAAATTACATGTAGAATAATAATACGAGGGGGTATGTTAGGATTGTACGATACAAAAATCAAAATTGGATCGAGTGGGATAAATTTTTATATCGGCGGTCTGCGGATGTGTGATCATTTTATGGGGGATGATGAGAGTACTTCTTATTTTTTATTTTTCTCTTTTATGCCTTCTTCTTAGTCTTTTTCGCGCTACCCGGAGTTTTCTTTGCTGGAGTTTTCTTTTCGGCTTTTTTCGCGTATTTTTCGATCAACGAGTCGAAAAAGTTGTCTGCTTGATCGGCACGTGCCTTGTTGCGATTCTGTATTACCAGCGCAAGATCATCCTTACCGGCGTTCTCTCCGTTCTCGATCTTTAACATATTTTCCAGTCGCTCGGCTTCTGCAGCTTCTCTTGCCCACTGTAACAAAATCATTTTTCATTTACCACGAAAATTAACAACGAATTGTATGTCTTTATTTCATAGATCGATGGGTCGATATCATGGCTTAAAAATACAATTGATACAACCGTCCATTTCGAATGTACTGAAAAAAAAGTTAATGAACGTATGATGAAAAAGTATATGAGTGACTATAATTATGTGAATAAAATATTACAAATAAAAACGTTTAGGTGATTTTTTTTTTCATTCACACATAAACACTTGTCATTTTAAAGCTTAACTTTTTATTTTCGCTATCCCATGCCAGTAAAATAAATAAAAAATTGTACATTTAAATATTAAAATAAAAAATATTTCTCATCTTTGATGAAAAATCGATCTTGGGGTGTCAAATTGTTTTGAGCAAATCACGACTAACAATGAATATACTTTAAAGCAATTCAACCGAGGTCTAGATCAAACCGCAACACGCGTTTGTTTAAAACGTAAATCGATCAATCGTGCCTATACGAGACTCTCGGATCTCTCTCTTTCTCCTTTTCTCTCTCTCTTTCTCTTGTTCTTAGTCACGCGTTCTATTCTCGTTGAATGTTATTCGCTATTCCTCAACTGAAGTGGCTCTACGAATAAATCAGAGCCAAAAAGTTTGAGCTTCGCACATGCTGGGTGAATTGTGCGTACGGATGTTTTACAAACGCGGTAATTTTTATTTTTAAAACACTATTATGTCCACTTTAGGACAGTAACGGGAGAAAAAGCAAAACGTTCTATTTTTGAAATGTTTCACGCGGCCATTTAATTCTCGAGATTATTGAAAGAAACCACACGTGGTAAAGGCGACGTCATGAACACGCGAGAGGTGGGGAGGGATGGAGAGAGAGTGAGAGAGAGTGAGAGAGAGTGAGAGAGAGTGAGAGAGAGTGAGAGAGAGGGGGAGAGAGAGGGAGAGAGAGAGGAAGCCGCGTGCGCTCTCTCTCTCGCTTTTGCTCGCGCTAATAAACTCTGAGCCGGGGAGAAAAACAAACCTCTCTGCGCGGGGCGTTAAACGAACAGATGATGAGAAGCGATGGTACAAAATTAAACGATGGGATGATCGTTCCGCGGCAGGACGTGCAATCGTACGAGAAACGAGCGATGTTCTGGTTAACTGCAGTTTAACTAAAGATACAATCTTTTTCTCATTCCTTCAATTAATTAATCATTTGATAATATTTGGTTTATTTATTTATCTATTTATTTTTATTTATTAAATTTTTTTTTTATTATTTTTATGATCTAAAGAATTATTACAGAGTGATTTTTTTTTTTTTAAACTGCAAAGTCGATGAATAGTAAATCTTTGGCATTTTTGGGTATCCGATATCGCGCAGTGTAAAGAAAAAAAAAATTGCCACACTGCTTAAGTAACAAAAACATCAAATTTTGTCATTGATTTATCTCTATAAAAATCATAAAAAATTCGTTCCATTTTTAACGCGTCTGATATTGACGCGAAAAGCTTTTGAGCACCCGCGAATTCCGGTATTTATAATTTTCTGGCAAGCGTCCTCTTTACAGCTGCCTAATGTTAGTCACATTGCATAACGATACGAGGAAAAACTCGTCGACTGGCGAGACGTTCGGGCGTCAGATAACCTCCCCCCACGCCCTTTTTTTTTTTAGGGGTCTCGACTTACAAACGGGACGCGCAATTGACGACTATCTACTACATGCCAACATTACAGTAAACAGTAATTGAGCTTGACAAATCTTATCCCTCATTGCGTTATGCAGCGAGCTATAAAATTATTATTATTTTCTTTCTGACAACTATGTATATATATATATATATATATATATATATATATATATATATATATATACACTTTACAGATCATGTATTCATGTTATTCAAGAAATTTGAACATAATTTGCGACCATATTCATGCCAAATAATCAAATAATTATTTATTTATTTATTTATTTATTTGTGAAGCCTGAAATGGCTCGTATGAGATTCTTTCAGCCGCCATTTTGTTTATTTCTCACCTCGACCACCAGACATTGCATTCATAATCTATTTTTGCCAATTTAAATGAAAGTTTATTCCCAAAAAAGCTTCAAAGAGTGTCAAAGAATCCTAACAATTTCCACAATCACAAACGACCCATTGATCGTCCGAGGAATTTATCCTGGAAAAATCAACAAATTCATCATCGAGAAGACTCGATATTTAATGAAAATTGACTGCGCTTTTGTGGCAAATTTTTGCCAAATTTTTGGCACAATTCCCAACAACACCGAGAGACACGAAGTGTAAGGATGTTTGAAAATTTTGTAACAGCCATTCGTTGTTCACGATTGCACGTCAATGACGAAATGATAAAATTGGAAAACAAGGGATGAAGAAAAGCCAAAAATGAAAATTTGAACCCAAATGACTCTGAAAAAATTTTGTTCAATGCTCCGAATATAAATAAAATTATGTAATACAATAAAAATTACTTTTAATATTTTGTGAAATGTATGAAAAATTTAATAAAATATATATATTTTTGTTATTAAATTTTAATTATTAGAGCAAGCAGTGGCATCAGTGAAAAGGGCCCATAATGAAAAAGCTGGAAGACTCGAAAATTAAAAAAAAAAGTATATAATGAGACGAATATAAAAGAAAAATAAGCAAAATAGACGAATATTAAATTTGAAATAAAATCAAACATTTTTTTTTTTTTTTTCAATTTGTAATATGTTTTAAAATTTATTTGTGAATATATTATCTTTCCATCAGATTCTCATCTGCCGTCGACAAACGCGAAAATTTCGTGTTGGTTGGCGAACGACCTTGGGTCGTTTAGCAAAGCTCGAGCGAAATTTCTCTTCGTGGACACACCAGGGAGAATTGGGGTAAAGCTTGCCGAGTGTGCACCTCAAACATCTGGCTCGGAGCTCCGGAAATCAGAAGGAACTGCGCTCGGTTTCGTCGCCCCGGCGGAGAAACAGAGAGAGAGACAGAGAGAAAGAAAGAGAGAGAGAGAGAGAGAGAGAGAGAGAGAGAGAGAAAAATATATCTTGGGGCATTGCACAAGAGTCACTGTCATCGCCGAGGAATTCAGAGCTCGTTCTCGTTAAATAGCGATAACCAAGTGGACACGACAAGAGAAGGATTCATAAAAAAGTAGCTTGATCATCATCATTATTATTATTGAAACGAATCAAATCAGGAGTTATAAATTATTAAGAAGAAGAAGGGGAGAGAAAAGAGAACAAATAAAAATTCCAAATCTCACTTAGAGTGTCAAGTAAGTTTCACATAAATTCCTCAAAGCTGGCTTGATGCAATCTCAGCGTACATTTTGAGAAAAATTCAAATATTCCAAAATCTTAATCTTTTTTTTTTTCATTTATCTCAAAATTCAATATTAAATATTTTGTCAACCCTGCTTGGCCCGATCGAAAATTATTCACGACCTCACATACAATGCTAAATGCTAAATTCAAATGAAGAAAAATTGAAGTGTTCCCGATGTACAATAGTAAAGTTTTTTCAATAAAAAGTGTAGCAAAGTGAACGAGCCATTACAAAGAAAGAATTTGGAAATTTTGGCCAAATATGATTTTCTCGTAATTTTATAAAATTTTCAACACAATTGCTAAAAATAAAACTCAAATAATTTAAATTATTGCAAAAGCTTCCTGTACGAGGAAGAAAAATTGAAGTACCCTCGATGTACGTTAGCAACGTTTTTTCAATAAAAAGTGTAGCAAAGTGAACGAGCCATTACAAACAAAGAGTTTGGAAATTTTGGCCAAATATGATTTTCTCGTAATATTGTAAAATTTTCAACACAATTGCCAAAAATAAAACTCAAATAATTTAAATTATTGCAAAAGCTTCCTGTACGAGGAAGAAAAATTGAAGTACCCTCGATGTACATTAGCAACGTTTTTTCAATAAAAAGTGTAGCAAAGTGAACGAGCCATTACAAACAAAGAGTTTGGAAATTTTGGCCAAATATGATTTTCTCGTAATATTGTAAAATTTTCAACACAATTGCCAAAAATAAAACTCAAATAATTTAAATTATTGCAAAAGCTTCCTGTACGAGGAAGAAAAATTGAAGTACCCTCGATGTACATTAGCAACGTTTTTTCAATCAATGTCTCTCTCTCTCTCTCTCGAGTCATTACGAAGGACGTGGTGGACCACACGAAGAAGTGCACATGGAAAATCGTGTGCACGTGCAACTAATATCTCGGATAAAATCTCTGTCGTAATGGACAGTGAGAGGCGACATATGCAACACGTTCAAACTATACGTTATTGCATCTAATGGTCAATTGTAAAATTGGCAAATTGAAGGTCGCATATATATCACTTGTCGAAAAGGTCAAAGGGAGTATCTTGGATGATTTATACCCGGGGTATCCGCCCTTTTGCCTTCAAACACGCGATCTATATATGTATATATATAGATAAATATTACTTCTCGTGTTGAAATAAATTCAAAGGGGAATTTTCGCGTGCCAGTTTCGAGATTCTCGGTGCGTGTCACGAGAGAATACGAAATTTCTAACAACTTTATCGGTTACTTCAGCAAGGACAATTTTAATGGAAAAATCGGTTACGAATAATTTTACAGCAAATGTCCAATTTTCATGATTTCCATTTTTTCATGGAATCGTTTTAAATCATCGTGAATTTTGTGATTAGAAATATCTTTCATGGTGTTTATTGTGTCATGACACTCTTCTTGGTCGCGTCTCCGTGACACACAAATGAATTATCACGAGCATTATTTATAGTCATTTGGACATCCAGAGGCGTCAATCTATCACGGTCAGTTTAACAGCTGGAACACACACGACATATATATATATAAGTGGCAAAATGAACCGTCTCGTGTCTCAGTCTTGCATAATCGTTTGCTATATATATATATATGTATATAAAATATTATTAAACAAGAGATTTGAGAGCAATATATATCTATATATACAGGGCATTCCAGACAATTTCAAATGAAAAGTGTCAAGAATAACGTTTATAGTTTTTATTTTTTCTTTTTAGTTTCCTGGGACACCGCCGAGAAGCCTCCGAACCGATTTTATGAAAAAAGAAAAAAAAATGTTATAGCAAAGTTTTTGATTAACGAAGCCGATTTATGAATTAACGGTAGCCATTTGTTAATTTTTTCCCAGCAAATTGTTCATTAAAAAATATTATTTTCGACCCTCTTAGAAATTAGTGCAATTTTTGGTATTCGAAAAATGGAATTTTTTTTCGGAATTTTAATTATTTTTTCATGTAAGAAATTAATATTCAAATATTGGGCAGGATTAGAAAAATATCCTAAATGATATTCAAAGGGGAACGAATTTGGCCTGGAATGCTCCATAATAATAAATACAATGGCGAGAGTATGAATTGTTACAGCATCGGTAATTATTTCATTACCACTACGGATGCAATGCGACCCTCGTTCCTCGTTAATCTCAATTACAATTGTTATCGTTGAGTGTAGTAAAATATGCCATTTAGGAATTCAACGTGAAAAGGTCAACGAGTCCATTGCGAGACACGTAATTGACAACAGCATCGTTAATGTTCAATATTAAAATAAAAATTCATTTTTTAACTTCATTTTCATGCACAAATTTCAAACGAATCGAAATAGAAATAAATTATTGCATTATTTTGTCAATTAATATTTTAATACCCACGCAATATTTTTCGCCGGATCCGACGAACTCGAAAAAAAAAAAAAAAAAAAAAACGTAACTTCATCGTATTTAGTCGATCCCTCTCGTTCGCTTGCTCTCACGAAATGTCGATCACGAAATTTCTCAAAAATTTCACAAATTCTCTTCGCTGTCTTGAATAATTTCTCGTTCATCCGCAGTTAATATATATTTTTGTTAATTGCTCTCGTCGTGTCTCCTTACATACGTCGTTAAAAAGGTACTCTGAAGTAATTATCCTACGAAGTTTTAGTCCTCTTGCTCGAGCGTTAAAAAAAATGCCACAAAGTTCGAAGCTGATTTATGACGACAAAGAAAAAATAAGGAAAAAAAAATCCTCAATCAATTTTATGATAATCAGAGAGACGAATGCTTCAAATAAATAAGACATACAAAAAAATCTTCTCGGTGTCCCAAATAAAATATTACGAAAATTTAAGTGCTAAGAAAAGCCTCGGAACGACTTAAAACAAAATATATATATATATATATTTCGTTTTAAATCGTTTCGAGGCTTATATATATATACAAACATTGACTAAAAACCTCACAAGATTTTTTTCTCTCCACCCACAATAATCAAAAGATCTAAAAAAATTTCTCAACCCTCCAAAACTTTGTGGCCCCTTGACAAACTTTTCATTTCCCTCAATTCTCGTAAATCTTCAGCGAGAGTAGAAAAAATCCAATAACGATCATCGCGATAGACGCTTCGATATTGGCTGACGAATTTTTTGGACAATCGGGCAGTGGTTTGTCGGTAGTTTCTTTGGTCTGTGTGACGACTGTAACAGCCTCTGGTTCCTGAACTTGTTGATATTTATCAAGAATTTGTGGATGCGAGAAATCATCAGAATTTCGTGATGATTGATAAAAATCTTCCGATGGACGATTCGTCGTTGGATAATCATTAATTTCCGGTGAATTTTCTCCACTTCCGGTCGGATAAGACATCGCAATATTGTCATTAATCGGAATATTGTCATTTCCGGTTGGTGAAAAAGTCTCCGGAAAAATTTGTGGCGAATTGTTTTGGCTCGTTTCACGTCCAGTAGGAATATCAGTTGAGGTGAAGATCATTTCCGGTAGATCGTAAATTTCCGACTGTTCGAGTGGAGGTTCAAAATTCATTTTTGGATAATGAGTATTTTCAATTTGGCTGATTTTTGGCTGACCTCGAGTCGGATAAGAGGATGTTGATTCTTCGGGCCAAGCTCGCGTTGGATAAAAATTTTGTACCGACGATTCGCGAGTTGTTTGCTCGTTAATTGGCACTGGAGATTCGGTCGTTGGAAATGGCACTCGATCGGGAGTCAAAGTTTCATACTCGTAATCCTCGTAGGTGTAATCCTCGGTCGTTGTATGTCCGATTAATTTTTCATGATAAAATGGCGTCGAAGCATCATAAACCGGAAGTGTTCTCCAATCTCTGGTCGTTGCTTCGTAAATTCCAGCAGGGTTGATTAAATCGTGTTTGAAATTTTTCCACTCTGGATCACGAGCAGAGCTGAGACCATGAACTTCCAAATATTTCGCAACTGCATTTGGACATTTGAAATGAGGATTTTTACTGAGTAATATTTTGCTCAGATTGAGCTTCGCCATTGCTTCGACATTGAGACACTCGAGACGATTTCCGGATATGCGAAAATCAATGAGACTCGGTATATTATGATACACAGCATCCTCGATATGCTCGATCTTGTTATAATTGAGATCAAGATAGGTCAGAGAATTCATACCCTCGAACCATGAAGATTTAACATCACGAAGATGATTATTGTCGAGACGAAGCTGTTGAAGATTTTTCAATTCTTTAAAAGCATCAGGATCAATTTGGCTTATTTCACAGTGTGAACACGAGAGAACCCAAAGTGTTTCGCCAAAACGTGAAAACGTTTCTCTCGTTATCCGTGGCAAGCTCATGTTTGTTATGCGAATTTTTTCAGCACTCTCGGGAATCGCGTATAAATCTGAGGATCTGCCAGATGTGCAAGAATACTCGAGCATATCATTGTTTGGAACGTTAACGCAAATACACGAAGCTCCATTGGCAAAAATCAGTATATTAAAAATTAGGACGAAAATTGTCCCGGCCATTTTTTTTGAATTTTCACGCACAACTGATTTTTTCATGGCTGAATTTGCTCGAAGAAAAAAAAATGGTGAATAAATATTAAAAACAATTTTTACCAATCATAACACTTTTTTTTAATTTTTTTATTCACGTTTCACGATCATTTATAGGCGACGTTTTATCGATTATCGATCGAAAATATGGATTCAAATCTCACATAATAAGGATGAGATAATAGTTCAAAAATTTTCTGTTTAATCGCCGTTTAGACTCTGGAGTTTTATATATAATAGTGAGATTTTTTTTTTTTTCGATGCAATTGAATCGTTTGTGATTCCGACTAATCGCTACAGCAGACTGAATCGAGACATTGGGATGGACAGTTATTTATTTACCGAATCCGTTCCCTCCTACTATTTTTCTCCCTCTCTGCTCTCGCTAGTTTAATTTGACCGCCTATACTCGTCGAGCAGGCACGCATTACGAAGAATCATGTCGACAGTGACCTCTCGTGAGTTTTTTCGAAAATAATTATTCAAACGAATTATTGCGATTTTTTTTTTTCGAGGCAATTGAATCGTCCGTGATTCCAACTAATCGCTACGGCAGACTGAATCGAGACTTTGGGATGACCAGTTATCTATTTACCTAATGCGAAAAATCATGTCGACAGTGACCTCTCGTGAGTTTTTTCGAAAATAATTATTCAAACGAATTATTGCGATTTTTTTTTTCGAGGCAATTGAATCGTTTGTGATTCCAACTAATCGCTACGGCAGACTGAATCGAGACTTTGGGATGACCATTTATCTATTTACCTAATGCGAAAAATCATGTCGACAGTGACCTCTCGTGAGTTTTTTCGAAAATAATTATTCAAACGAATTATTGCGATTTTTTTTTCGAGGCAATTGAATCGTTTGTGATTCCAACTAATCGCTACAGCAGACTGAATCGAGACTTTGGGATGACCAGTTATCTATTTACCTAATCTGTTCCCTCCTACTGTTTGTCTACCGCTCTGCTCTCGCTAGCTTAATTTAACCGCCTAGACTCGTCGAGCACGCAAGCATTGCGAAAAATCATGTCGACAGTGACCTCTCGTGAGTTTTTTCGAAAATAATTATTGAAACGAATTATTGCGATTTTTTTTTTCGAGGCAATTGAATCGTCCGTGATTCCAACTAATCGCTACGGCAGACTGAATCGAGACTTTGGGATGACCAGACATCTATTTACCTAATTTGTTCCCTCCTACTGTTTTTCTCCCGCTCTGCTCTCGCTAGCTTAATTTAACCGCCTAGACTCGTCGAGCACGCAAACATTGCGAAAAATCATGTCGACAGTGACCTCTCGTGAGTTTTTTTAGAAAATAATTATTGCGGGTGGGCCGTTCTCTTACCTTTCGTTTTCTGCGTTGTTTTTTCTTTGAATCTTCATTGGCGAATGTCTTGTACTCGGGAACTTCATTTTGTTCAATTAATTTTTGTATTATAGCGTGCAATCGTGGCTCTTCGTCGCAATTTGTGAATGGCACAGCTTCGAGGATATAATCCATATCTCCTTTGCCTGAAAAATTGATAATAATAATGATTTTTAATAAAAATAATTAATTAAATTAAATTAATAATGAAAATTAGTAGTTAATTTTTATTATTGTCAATTAGTAGTAATAACTTACTGTCCATATAAGCTCTTTTAAGATCTTTTATCTCAGTTTCCGAGCCTTTGTACGTTTTTTCATAATTGTTGATATCCTCGACTGTAATTGGTTTGAATAGTGTTCGCCAATAGTCTGACCAATTTCGCATAATGACCTCTTCACTCTCCTCATCGTATTGGCCTGACTCGTCGTAAATTTTTCGCTTATCATTGTCGCTCAGAATCGAATGAATTCGACCGAGAACTTTAAATTTTTCCGTTGACTCGATTTTCACGCTCTCCTCGACGCGGTCCGGATGTACGAGCAATGAGAGCTTGTGATAAGCTTTTTTTACTGTAAAGAAAACCGATGGTAAAACAGATTTGTACAAAATAATAGCTTTGATCTCACCAACAAATTTCTAGACCAGTATTTTCATGGGTCCTGTGAGATTTCAGAAAAACAAAAAATAATCCTACTTAATGCACGATTCGTAACAAAGGTCGTCAGAGTTTTATTTTTATATTACCGACCGAGCCAATTTCTCATTGCCGATAACGGTAACTCACATCTCGCCGTTACCAACAGAGTAAATTATCAAAGCTAAAGAATGTTTCTAGAAACTCGACATTTAATTCATGGGGCCGATTCATTACCACCGACTCCCTACTAATGTTGTTTGATTCTACTACGAAATTTAGTTGATGAAATTTAGTTTAGTTTAGTTGAAATCATTCGTCACCCCCTAACGATTTCGCGTCGATTGAGACTTCATACAAGCGAAACGGTTAATAGCTAAATTGCGTTCGGTGATTTCACTCTCAAATTTTGATTTCTCGATTAAAAAAGATCGATTAGACTCCCATAAGTTTTAATTAGATTCCCAAACGATTCCCTAACGAGTAGATAATGAAAAAAAGTCAAGTAGTTAAAGCGGCCGGTCACCTTTATATAGGTCTCCGACCTTGAGGCAACGTGAAGCATCAACAAGTGTGAGAGAGACAGTTGCGATATTCGAACAAATGGAATTTGCAAATGGCCGAGATTTGGGATAAAATTGAAGAATCATGAAATGAGGAATTAAATTTCCTGTCCGGGGACAATTAGCTTTTGTCTGAAATATCCTTGAATGTCTGAATCGCAATGGATTGAAAGTTTTGAGGTTGGGACATACAAAAATTGAACGAAACAGAATTGAAGTGACAGCGCTAATGGCGGCGACGAAAGAGCGAGAGAGAGCGACGTGAAAGATACGAATAAATTTCAAACCCGTGAAAATGGAGAAAATAGGTTATGTGCTCTTACCTTGTTTCTCATTCGCATCTTTTGGTATTTTCAATACATCGTAAAAATCCCGATGACCGAAATATTTTTCGCACAAATCCAACAGACTTGCCATCTTATAAATTATTACGTATTTGTATATTTTATTACAAAAAAATTTGGTAATACACTAACAGCTGATGTTTAGTGCTATATTATGTGGCAATATTGCTAACCGGTTCGCGCCAATTCACTCGGTCTCAAAAATAATTGTAAGCTGTGAAGTGAACTATTTTTCTCGTGCAAGTGTACCAACCTGATATTTAATAAAAATTAAATGCTCGATGCCACTGATGAGAGAATATACGAGAGCGCCAAACGTATGAGTTTTCGTAGAGGACGCCATCTATACCGGAAGTCGATCGAACATCCGGTGAACGGGGAAAAAAAACAATTCTGAAATTTGTCTATATTGTCGAATTAAAAAAACAACTTGAATATCACATTTGTCATAAATAAAAGATAGTCAAGATTTAAAAAAAAGTTCCTTTTTACTTTTGGGATGAATGCGGGATTGCAACAAGAGGCAGACAACAAAAAGCTCGGATATAAACACAAAATAAAATGTTAAGAAACAAAGGAGCAAAAAAAATTTCTTTCGATACTCCAAATCCTTTATGGTTTTCTCCGCCATACAAAACTTCCACGTGGCTCGGATGTCACAAGACCTTAGAAAAGAATAAAACGTGTACAAACAAAATATATATAATGCATAATAACTAATTACATTGGAATTGAGGGGCGTAGTATAAAAAAAAAAAAAAAAAAAAAAGAAGAAGAGTTTTTTACGCTCCGTTGATAAAAGAGAGGGGCGCGATGAGAGAGAATAACTGAATAAAAATAACAATAGCAAGTAAAAAATAATACGAGTTACAGTCTCGGCAGCAAGGTGTATACTTATGTATCGTTAAATCTAGAAGAAAAAAAAATACGACGCGAGCAAAAAAAAAAAAAGAGATGAAATTAATGACGTATGAAATAATATTTGATTATTATTTTGCTTCTCTTCTTTGCTCATCGTTACCGTTCATTTCCGCGTACCATATATTTTCTCATTGTTTTTTTCTCTCTCTTCTGTTTTCTTTTTGTTTCTTTAATTTATTACAAAGTCACATTTATTACTCTCGACTCGGCTATCTCAGATTCATCAATAATATGAACCATGGTGTTCTATATACATCCTACCATTCGCTCTTAAATTTGTTATATTCCTTCACGAAGGAAAACAAAATTCACTTTTCATACATTCTTTTTTTTTGTGTTTTTTTTTTTATCGATCGATCTTACACAAAT
Organism: Dyspetes luteomarginatus; assembly: GCA_963669185.1. Lineage (NCBI taxonomy): Eukaryota > Metazoa > Arthropoda > Insecta > Hymenoptera > Ichneumonidae > Dyspetes > Dyspetes luteomarginatus. The sequence continues at coordinate 2,302,377 of OY769906.1, forward strand.
ATCATTGATAGTTCGATCGAGGGCGTGTTCGTAACTTCCCATTTGATGGTAAAAAAAAATAAAAAAAAATCATCTTTCACATAATTCTCGTTTTCCTTTTACCTCGAAAATTCGCGTCGTACTCTCTCGTCGTCTCGTTGATATTTTTATCAATTTTTTTTTTTTTTTTTTTTTTAATAAGTGTGCTGAAAAATCGGTATAAATATAACCTACTTGGGAAGGGGGGCTCGAGGGCGGAAAAGGGAGGGTTGGTAGTAATTGCTTTAAATCGTAGTAGTAGTCGATTGTTTGACTCCTCGTTAACTCTAATTTTTTTTTTCTTTTTTTTTTTTAAATACTGGAAGACCTGTAACGTCGTCCCCGTTGTAATAATTCGCCTCTCTCTCTCTCTCTACGTATATTTTTCATCATTGGTAAACCGTTTAAAAGTACGATTTTAATTTAATTATCGTACGCGCAGTCTCGTCAAATCGATATAATGTTACGTTTTTTTTTTAAATTTTTCTCCCTTTAAATCTCGTTTTTCTTTTCTTTCGAAGAAAATCATCCGACTAAAAGTCTACTCTTTGCCGCATGAATTGGGCAAAACTATCCTGAAACTACCTCGTTGTCCACTTTCCTTGATTAGGTTTTTGCTTTCTTCGATTTGTGGATTTTTGTTAATTTTCAATTCTTTTACTCGGTTTATCGAACACTGGAATCGAATCTCGGAAAAATTTGGCGAATAAAATTGTCTACCTTTGAATAGTTGAGTTTTACAATTGTTTTCTCTACTAATTACCATTGAGACTATATAAATTCTTTGGCGATCATACTAGACGCCTAGAGTTTTTCTAAATCGTTAACGAATTCATCTTAAAAACTAGACTAAATTCGTTGGGTGAATAATTTTCCCAACTTTTATCGATTAATTCTCCTTTTCGCTTCGTATTCTCATTTTTCTGTATTTTTGTTATTTTGCTTTTTCCTATAACGGGATTATAAATTATTGTTCGATTAGAAACAAAAAATAGCCCCAAAAGCCGCTCGAATTTCCAAATTGATCGAATCGTCACGTCGCTATTTATCGCTTATCTCACTAAAATTATTCGCTATCATCACCTTTAAAAGCCTATCAACTAATTTAATTCGAATAAGGTTTTTTCTTGATTTCTTTTTTTCTCTGCCACGACGTTACGATACAGATAGAGGAAAAGCGGCTCTGACAATTTTTATTTTCTGGTCAACTCGCAACACAACGAGTTAACGGCGTATGAGATTTTTTTTTTTTTTTTTTAAATCGAAAAACTTTTGAAAAATTTCATTTTTCTCGCAGACGCTACAGATCTTCCACGATACAGCCTAAGTTTTTTTTTTTCTTTTATTTTTAATTAAATCTTCTCGTTTTACTATTTTTTTTTCAATTAGTTAATTCGCATACTTTTATTACTCGAATTATTTAATGATTTCAATCTCTCTCGCTATCAAACTACAACGTCGCTCATTTTTCGACTTGGCCTGAGGGAAAAAAAAGTCCGGGTGAGGCTTTTCGCGTTTCGTTACATTTCTCACGGGCTTTTTTTAGCCTCTCGCCCGTTTACTTGATTTCCCTTAATTTTTTTTTTTTTTTTTTTGATTCGTATCAGTCTAAAGCTAATATTTGGACGAAGTGCGAGGATGGGTCGTGCGTGCTAGTTTTTATCTCTTTCTTGTTTGTTTTACGTTTGCGTACTAAAAAAAAAAAAAAAATCCAGCGTGCCTTTTGTTACTCGAATGATTATTTTTTTTTTTTTTTATATATATATTTTTTTTTATTTATTTTATTTAATGCGCAGTTTTTATCTCCGACGCGTTTTTCGTGCGCAGTTTCAAACGAGTTGCTTCAATTTCGAAAAAAAAGCCGCTCTCCCGTACAAGCAGCATCATACCGAGCAGACGGAAAATCAAAGCGTGTCGGGAGAAAAAAAAAAATTTATATATGTAGATTAGTATGCATTTTATGTACGAGTTATTCTCGCTCCCTTCGACGAGCCCGTCAACTTCACAATGTTTGAATTCTAACGACAAAATTGTACTCGTATGTTCGTCCGGATCGACAAAAAAATTCCAAATTTTTTACCATTTTTTTCGAGCTCCCATTCCCGACATTTTGGACATTGAATTTTTGCCTTTTTCCTCAAAATATTTTGTTCAACCAAATATTTTTCAGGAGCAGCCAATTGTATCGACTGATGGTGTCGTTTTTGCTCGTTTTGAATTAACCATTTTGGGAAAACCCATATTTATTATTAATTTTTTTATTTAAAAAGAAGTAAAAATATGAAGGGCCCGAAAAAAATGCGTTTTCTGCGTCGATCCAAATGAATATACCAGCATAGTTTCATTAGAATCAAACATGGTCGGTAGTCTTGCCGAATTGATTGAGAAAATCTCACGTGTAAATTATTATCCAAATGTGGATCAGCATCTTATGAGAGTATGTCGAAGCCCTGAGAAATCGAGCGTGTCTTTCTCGCGACATTCAATGCTTCTTCTCATCATAGTTATCTCTTTTGCTCGTTTTTTTCTTGTCCTGTCTTTAGTGTAAATTTTGAATTGATGAGCTTCGCGCGCAACTTAAAGATATTTCATTCTCGTTTCGAGTTTAATGCGAAATTAAGGGATATTTTTTCACTTTATTATGCGCGCTCGCTCGCCTACCTCAGTATTATTTTTCTTTTCTTCCTCCTTGCGTTCTTTTATCCTCAATATTTTCTATTTTCTCTTTATAAAGTTTTCCATTAAAACCGTCCTCATGTCTTGAGGGCCGAGTGACGAGAGTCCGCGTAAGTTTGCCTCGATTCCGTGAAAAGATGACAGCCCTCGACACTGAATATCGACACCTCTGCAAACAGAAATAACAAAGAGCCAAGATATAAAAGTCAAGCGATACATTTTTTTTTCTTCCAAGAGAGTTTGTGTGAAAAGTCAATATATATATATATATATATTTTTTACAATTTTTCGATGGAACGATTTTTTTTTTCTCATAGGCACACCTATTATGGCAAGTTTAGTTCAGGATTTTTTTCCACAAGAAACTTTTGATTAATAAATGTTGGTCATTTGACAATCACGAGGATGGTTAAGTGACCGTGTTGAAAAAATTATAGAAAATTATGATTATTTGAGAAAACTAACCGTCGGGTAGCTCGTACAGCTTTTTCGGCAGGGTAGAAAAGTAAGAATGTCGTAATGCAGCATCGGCACTTATTCGTTCATCCGGATTGAGCTTTAAGAATGAGGAAGCCATGCTATCGCCCTCAGCGACGTCGTGTAGCCTAGGAAATGATAATCCAAGTTTTCTCATTGGATAAAAATCGAGTCTGTGTGGACTGTAGCCGGGCAAATGAGTGACTCCGCTCCACGTTTCTTCGGTTGGCGTTCCAAGAATTTTAAATATTTTGTCGAGCTGATCATAGGTGCAACGTACGCCAGGAAAGGTTGGTACACCAGTGAGCATCTCAACGAAAATACAGCCAACGCCCCACATATCAAGAGAACCCGAGTATTCGGTTGAGCCGAGTAAGACATCGGGTGGCCTGTACCAGAGTGTGACAACCTCGTGGGAATATGTATGAGAGGGGACTGATTTTGCTCTGGCTAAACCAAAATCTGCCAATTTCAATTCGCCAATTTCGCTGATGAGCAAATTTTGTGGTTTGACATCACGATGAAGAACTCTCCTGTAATTAATAGACATTAGTCGAGAGAAAACAAAAAAACATTTTTTCTTTATCCATTAAATTTATTTTATTACTCGTTTGGTTAATTGAATTTTAAAATATTCCAAGGACAAAAGGAGCCAAACGAATTTGAGGAAAAAAATAATTCATGTGCAAAAATTGTAGTAAAAAAAAAGAAATACAAACAATTGAAGATTTATTTTGACTTTTTTGGTAAATTTTCATCACAACGAACCTGTGATGACAGTAGGCGAGACCTCGTAAGAGCTGAAAGAGGAATAACTTTACGTTTCGTGGATCAAGACCACCCCCTCCACTCCCATATTTCTCCATATACTGCGATAAATCGGTGTGAACAAACTCAAAGACAAATGTGAGAGTTTCCCGCGTGTGAATGATGTCGTGAAGTGTCACGATGTTGCTGTGCTTAAGCTCTTTGAGAAGACTCGCCTCTCGTATCGCAGTAAATGGGGCTCCCTCCTCCTCTTGAAGTCTGATCTCTTTCAGCGCTACGACTTGATTCGTCAGATGACTAAAACCCTTGAACACTGTGGCGTATGAGCCCTCGCCTAATTGTTCGAGCTTTACGTAAGCCTCGGATTTACCAAATGGCGAGTCGCCCTGATCATTTTAAAAATCGGGAAGAAAAATAATTAAAACAAAAAAAAAACTATAATAAAATTTAAATGAAGATTTTTTTTTAACTTTCATAAAATTTCGAATTATACGTAACAAAAAAAAAAAAAAATTTATTCATGACTCACCCCAAAGGCAGAAAATCTTTTTGTTCTCCGTGGTGGTGGATCGGGTCCCAAAAAAACTTCAGACTTTGGTCGTGGAGGACGTCGTGGTCGTAATATCACTCGTGCCTCCTCCCTGATGTCCTCATCGAGGAGTTTTGAGTCGCTCGATACGGAGAGCTGACGATGAACTCTATCGTGATCCCCGACACCTGTCCATTCTGATCACAATTATCGAATTATTTCGTGTCAATTTTGTGAGTGTACGAGGCGGAGAGAATTTTCAAAAAAATTAAAATGACGATAAATTTTCGTTTGGACTTTGAGCGATTAAATAAATGATGAAAAAAAAAAAAAAAAAATACAATTGCTAATGTTATTGATTTGGTTGGACGAGAGATAAAAGCTTCATGGTAAATATCGCTCAGGTACAAAAGTGAAAGCGTGAATCATTCATCAGACTGGCCGAGGCATAAGATCGTGAGGTGAATTTCAATTTTTTTTCTTCTTTTTTTTTTTTCTTTAAATTGAAAAAGTCCACGTTCAACGTACGCTCTTCGACTACTGATAAGACTTTGTGATAAAAGTGTCTCAAAAGTAAAGAGAGACGATCGAAGGAATGTAGGAAGGGATAATAAAAAATAAAAAAATAGAGGAAACAAAATAGAGGCAAACAATTCTCACCATATCGACGATCTTTATCCGCAGGTATATTGCCGTTTGGTTCCAAACGGTCTAGGAACTCCTCGGAATAGCCATTGTAAGGCAAAGGTCCTCGGTTCGTAACGTCATCAGCTTCCTCTTTCGATATCGCTGAGTGAAGAAAAAAAAAGATCTAATATTTGCCTCTCTCATGCCTCAGGGAAAAGTGATATATCCCAAAATATATGGGGAATATCGAGTTTTTCGTCATTTTTTTTATACGTTACATATGGATCTGAAATATATCCTCGATATACCAGATATATATTTCATCTGAAATATATATACATATATATATCTGAAATATATACATATATATATCTAAAATAATATCCTCGATATACCAAAGATATGTTTCGTCTGAAATATATTCAATATATCGGAAATATATATTTTCGTTTATATCTGATATATTTTAGGGCCGGATATACCTGATATAATCGGAAAATAAAAATTTTCGTTAAAAATATATTAAAAATAGCCAAAATATATTTTGAATGGATATCTGACATATTTTAGGATCAGATATATCTCCCATATATTCTAAAATATATTAGATATAACATTTTTCATCAAAAATATATCTAATATATCTAAAATATATTTCATATCTATCTGAAATTTTTCTCTACCTCTATAAAACTTTTTTTTTTCGCTCGAGTCTGATTTGATTTTTTTTTTGTTTTCTCAAAGATTCATGAGAGGGTAATTTCCATGCCGTTAAATACAAATAGAGGAATTATTGGGGACGTTGATACAACTCTTGGTAAATACGAACAATGCGCGAAAGAATATTTTACAATCGTACGGCAAACAATGGCAATGAAGATCCCGTATCAACGATAAGATATATTGCAATTGTATAAAAGAGCTCGGAAATGAATTATCGCTAAATATGTGTATAAATTTTCCATTGAGAAAGAAAAAAAAAATATAGCGTTTGGCATTTATATAATTTTCATAATGGAATTTTTTTAATAATTCCGATTGATTTTTTCTTAAATTCAACAAATTTTTTATAATTTTAATAATTAAACGGTTTTTAAAAATTAATTATTATTAATGTTACAAAAATCTTACAAAGTCGACCAAAACTATGGCTGAGTCTCTTCTTGAGTTTCTGCACTCTGCTCAAAGCGCCTCCCTTCTTGTCTCGCATCGTCACTGTTCCTACAATTGGGAGAAAAAAAATTTATTAATTACAACGAAATTTTTTTACAATTAAGCATAGAGACAGGAAGTGAAATGGGTGAGTCATAAAAATCCGAGAATCGTCGATTCTTGTTTTAAGACGAAGGAGTGTTAATCGAAAAGAGTTCAATTTGCCTTTCACTCTCTCTCTCTCTCTCTCTCTCTCTACCACATTTTTTATTCTTTGTAATTGACGAGAGTTACACAAAGGGTAAGTAACAACTGGATCACGAAAGGAACTTGAGGAATTTCTAACATCAGCGATATACAAGTGATGATGTCATCAGAACGGTGGCAAGCACCGAGCCAGTGTTCCTCAATCTTATTATTAATTCCAAGGCACTATAAACGCTATATATATATGTGTGTGTGTGTGTGTTAGCGTTCTCTCGAGCATTACACAGTGCATCGTGTCCTCTCAGTAACCTCGGAGAAGCCCCCATACATTAAATTCAATATAAAATTCAATATATATATATATATATCTACAACAGCGTCAATAAATTGCAAACCGGAAGTTGTTGAAATTCCTCCACGTGATTTAAAAAAGAAAACTCGTTTATTGGCCCCAAATTTAGCAAATTTATTCACCGATGGTGATCAACAAAATTATCATATCCGGCTAGATTTTTTTTTAAGGTATCTATGTGAGAAAATTCTTAAGGGGCGAGTCACAACGATGAAATCACTTTTCGTAGAAAAATAATTAAAAAAATATTCTCGTTTAGATTTCGATTTATTTATTTTTAATGCACTACTGGACTCGTTAAGGGACCTTGACAGTGAAATTGGATCGAGCAGAGCTAGTCGATAATTGTCACAAAGTGTTTATTCTCGCAAGTGTTTCACGATAATTTAATATTTCTTCGAGAGTAAGCCGAAGGCGTTGCAGATGGTTTGTTTGACTCTCAACGAGCTCTCGATGGTCTTCGAAAGGTCACGAGATAAAGAAATTTTCGTAGAAAAATAATTAAAAAAATATTCTCGTTTAGATTTCGATTTATTTATTTTTAATGCACTACTGGACTCGTTAAGGGACCTTGACAGTGAAATTGAATCGAGCAGAGCTAGTCGATAATTGTCACAAAGTGTTTATTCTCGCAAGTGTTTCACGATAATTTAATATTTCTTCGAGAGTAAGCCGAAGGCGTTGCAGATGGTTTGTTTGACGCTCAACGAGCTCTCGATGGTCTTCGAAAGGCCACGAGATGCTCTTGGAAGTAATAAAAAAAAAATGGAATTTCGAGTTTCAATGAAGAAAATTGAGTCTATAATAGTATATAGTTTGGGTCTATAAATTCGAAATTTCTTATCAGTATCAGGATTGATTAAATTTCTTTTTTAATTTGAAGTTTTGTGGGAAAAAAAATTGAATCTTTAGGTCAATGAACTCAAATTTCTCATCAGGGATCGGAAATTGCAAGTGCTTTGATTTAAAATATATATATATATTTTTCCTTCTCGCAATTTTCAGAAGCAGCAAAAAAAAAATGCCATTCGAAGTTTAAACGAAGAAAACTGAGTCTTTGGGTCAATGAACTCAACTTTCTCATCAGGAATCGGAAATTGCAAGTGCATTGATTTAAAAAAAAATACATTTTTCCTTCCCGCAATTTTCAAAAGCCCCGAAAGTGCTTTTGCAGCAAAAAAAAAATGCCATTTGAAGTTTAAACGAAGAAAAATGAGTCTTTGGGTCAATGAACTCAAATTTTTCATCAGAAATCGGAAATTGCAAGTGCATTGATTTAAAAAAAATATATATTTTTCCTTCTCGTAATTTTCAAAAGCCCAGAAAGTGCAGAAGTTTAAACGAAGAAAAATGAGTCTTTGGGTCAATGAACTCAAATTCCTTATCAGTGTTGAATTAATAACGAGTGAATCGAGCGAGGAAACGTAAATTGTTCGTCCTCGCACTTGACACACGAGCTGTATGAACCGATTAGAGAATTTCTCTTACAATTCAACGAGCGCTGAAATTTCGTTGAAATTTTATCGTCGAGGCGCTTGAATTACTTTGGAATTATTCGTCGTTTCTACTTTGATTTTAAACTCGCTCTTCCCACGTTGCTCTTCTATATTATTTTTCTCTTCGCGAGGAAAACAAAAATTGCCAAGAAAACAGACCAGTCTGTATTTAGACAGGATTGTTGACGCAAAAAAAAATATATTGCGGCTGCAAATAATTTCAGATAAAAGCAGATAAAATTTCAAATAAATAACACTTGTCGAGTATATATATATATATTTTTTTTTCAACTCATCGATCGTGTAATTTTTTATGCAAATATTGATCGTTCGATTATTCATTTCTATATTTATGGATTATGTTGATCGTATTTTCAGCATGACGAAGATTTTCATGAGGAAATAATAAAGACGAAAAACAAAAACATTTCGTTAAATCGCGAAAAAAATTGTAAAATTTTTACATTTTAGGTATTAATATCAAATATTAATTTGCCATCAACAGTAAAAAACTTGATAACTATTAATGGTAAATAATGAATATTTATATAATGAATAAGTCAAAATTATAATTTTTTTTACTCGCATAAGCAAAAATTATCGTCTATATTTTGTGTAAAAAGTATTAATCGTTCGATTATTCATTTTTATATTTTAGGTATTATCAAATATTAATTTGCCACCAGCAGTAAAAAACTTGATAACTATTAATGGTAAAAAATAAATATTCATATAACGAATAAGTCAAGATTATAATTTTTTTTACTCGCAGAAGCAAAAATTATCGTCTATATTTTGTGCAAAAGTTTTTTTTTCTCCACAGTGTCTCTCGTTCAGCGAATATGACAAGACTGAGTGTAATTTAAAGGGATGCTGCGATTTTGATTTTTTTTCTCTGCTCTCTCGAACGTGAGCTAACCGTGGTAAATCGACTGGAAGTCGAGGACGGCTCTACGTTCGTCCCCTCATCACTTGTAAAGATCGCGCGCACAAAGAGGGATTTAAAAAAAAAAAACGGGAGCAAAAAAAAAAACGTTACCATCAGCTAGTTCTAACTAAAAAAAAAGGAAACTGAAATAAAATGAAATGTGACTTTCGATTGTCGCGCAAACGAGAGTTCGAAGGACGATCGGAATCTCGAAAAATGACTCACGAACTCAATTGTTTTTTTTTTTTTTTCAAAGAATTTATATTAAAAAAGAAGTTGAAAAATATCTTAAAAGAGTCGCGATAAACTATCACGAAGAAATACTCTTCCACTAGTTTTTTAAGTACCCACAGACGAGAAAAAACACATTGCCTGTATGCATCCCCCTTCCAATATCTCAAGTTTCTAACCTGTCTCTTTCTCTCTCTCTCTCTCTCTCCCCTTCGCATCGTTTCCCCCTCCATAAATACGACGATACACCGTCTCTGTCTCTCTCGCACGTTTGACAGATACGACATATATATATAGTTCAGCCCCCCCCCACCCGCCCCCACGAGAGTGCACTGAACACTTGACACAGTCCATATCCGCCCTCTCGTTCAAGATCTTATCTCAAGTTGTACAGGAGCAAGAGAGAGAGAGAGAGAGAGAAAATCCGATAAGTGAATTCACCGAAGAGCTCGAGTGATTTCGTGCTAATGTATATCAAAGTCTTCGAGGGCTGTTGAAAATAATAAAAAATCCTTCTCCTCTAATAAATTATATCTCGATGATGCAAAAAAAAAAAAGAAGGAAAAGAAACTTTCGAGGTAAAAACGCTCTTGTAGGTTGTTCGAAACACCCACGAATAAGCTTGCGAGAGGGAGAGAGAAAGAAAGAAAGAGAATGAGAGAGAGAGAGAGAGACGTTAAACGCGCGCCCGCGCTCTCTCGTGTGAGAGGTGGGGAACTTCTCAGGTAGCCGAGAAACAGAGAGAGAGAGAAAGACGCTCAGAAGAGAAAGAACATGAAAAAAAGAAGTAATAAAAAAAACCGATGCAAGGACAAGAAAAAATTGCAAGGGAATGAGAAAAAAAGAGCAATTTGAGCGTTTAAAATGCACGAGTGCGCGAGAGAGAGAGAGAGAGAGACATGCAAAAAGTAATCAAAAGAATTGTGATCGGACGCGACTCACCCTCTTTGCTCTTGGAGGCCGTCGAGCCCTTGTCCTGACAGTACATGATTACTCATTCGCTTGCACACACCTTAACATCACATATGGGGCGTTAACACCGAAATGATGAAAAAAAAAAAAATGAATATTTCCACTTTTTTTTCTACAATTTTCCTAATAAAAAAATGTTTAGTTCAAATTTTCACCGTTTGGTCATCGACAGATTCGTTATTCCACTCGCATTTATACACCAACGCACACACGCACACACATGTATGACACATAGGCATTCGTACAGTCGTTTCACACACGGCACAAAAAGCCGGACTGTGCGAGATCGCGTACTGGAGAAAAGAAAGAAAAAAAAAAACGCGGTCCTTCACCGACGTGCCTCAAACTGAGGTGGCGACAAACGGCAGCACCAGTAGCGAGTTCTCGCGCCACCGTACACGCCACAGAACAGCCCCTCCTGCACTTTTTTTTTTCGAATTACACTTTTCGTTGAAAAAAAAAAGCAATACAGAAAAAATATTTATCGTTCGATTAACTGGAGATCCGCAAACTTTTTATTCGAGGGGGCGCTTGGAACTATAATTCTTCCTCGCTTGCACACACTTGATCTTTCTCCGGATTCAATCGCTCGCTCTCTCTGTTTCACTTTAATATCGCCATCTCTCTCTTACTCTCTCGGCTCATATGTCGTTTTTCTCTCTCTTTAATTTCGCATCCGCTAGACTTATAGATAAATATATATATATATTTAGATACTTTTCTCTGTCAGGCGAATCTCCGCTTGAGATTTTTAACCCTGTGTAAATTTTGTGGCGCACGAGAGAGAGAGAGAGAGGGAAACACAATTTTTTATTCGAGACGTTCTCTCTCGGACAGCCCGACAGACAAGGATACTCGGCCACGTTCTTCTCATCCGGGTTCAACGACGGGCCACTCTCATTGAAGGCAATTTTGTTTAATATCCAAAGTCTTTTTATTATTATTATTATTCTTGGTTTGTCGCGTTTTTGTGAGACAGAGAGACACACACACGAAAGCGCGCTCCACTTCGACAACCGGTGGGGGGGGGGGGGTGAGAGAGAGAGAGATAGATATTATACTTTAACGGATCTTGTACCCGCGCCGAACGCACAAAACTACAAAACTGTCGCTTTGCCTGGCCGTACGGGCCACTGGCGTAACGCGGAATTGTCGAATTTGCAGACGCGAATGTGTTTTTATAAATGGACACTGCGGGAATTCTGTGAAATGGCAGCACTGTGTCACGTGGTGCAAGAGGCGCGGAGCGTATGAAAAGAAGTCAATCTTTCGTGGTGGTTCAGCTTGCAAAGGGAAATTAAAACGTTTAACGAATGACGGCGTAACGAAAACTCATCGAATCCAACGATGTCGCTTAACTCGATTAGAATTCTAAGCTCGTATTGCTAATGACATTATCGTCAGGAGGGGAGATCAAGAATTGGATGAAGCGGAGGATTGGAGTAGCGGAGTGGGGGAGGAGACTACAGATAATTTCTCATAGATGGCGCCACGATGACTGCAGAGTTGCTTGTCTAGTTTAACCGACAAATGCATGGTTGTGCAAGGTTCTAAGTTCTAACCTAAATTCAATATTTCATTTCGACAATTGTCATTTCGTCATGTACTAATAAAGAATTATCAATACACCTTGTGTTATCACTTGTGTTTATTGTATCCGAATTTCTCACAAATTTTCTGCACGCTCCACATATCCTATTATTTGTATGCAATAATTCCATTTATAAATTTCCCTTTTTTTACGTTTCCCGCACGCCAGCGGCTTGTTTGTAAATTTATGAATGCTACATGGTAAAATTTAACTTCGAATTAATGATCTACATGTTACCAACGAATTCACACTAAATTCGTTCATGTCTCCTTATCAGCAGAGCTAAACCGGATGAACGATAGGAGAATCTTTGATATCTCGATAGACGCTGATCTATAAACGTCGCGCGATATCTTATCTGAAGCCAATTTTCGTACGGTTTCAAAAATTTGCTTCATACATGTATATATGTTTTGTATCAAGCACGCAATTATACATTATATATATATATACACATGAAACAATTTTTTGTCGCTTTAGTACATTCGCACGTCGAGGGGTGTCGCTGTCTCGCATACTTTTAGAGAGCAGCACGCAGGACACACGCGATGCTGCTCTCGCGCACCTTTCTCCGCGCTCGTGTGTACTGTCGAAACGTGAGTCGGCACAAAGGAATACATACCCTCGTTGGTGTGCAAACGCAGCTGTGTTCTTCGTGGCAGACGAGGAAAGCACGTCGTCCCGTTGAAATTATAAAATTTTCACGTATCTCGGCAAATTTTACAACACGAGCAAGCGAAAAATTGAAACTAGTCAACGAGAAAGAGGCTGATATGACTTCTGCCCAGAAAAAACCCTTTCGCCGGTTACCCACCGAAGTAATACCTTATCACTATGAGATCTCGCTGACGCCCGATCTTAAGAATTTCACTTTTGATGGTGCCGAGGACGTTCATATCGAGGTAAAAATTATTTATTTATTCATTTTTTTATGATTATTTTTTTGCGGTTTTGAATTTTTCATTATTTTAAAGTGGAGGAATTCTCGATCGTCCTAGTATTTTGACGTATCATTGGTTGCCAGAGGGGCACATATGGTTGACATAACCAAATTTTGTTTGCCTATCTCGATCGATCGATACAAATTTTGCATAAATTTTCACCTTTGGGCATAAAAAATGTTTGAAAATTCCATTTCAAGTTAAATATTCAATTAATGCCATTGCTCCAGTTTTACATGATTAGATTTTTTTTTAATTCAAATTTATAGGCTAAAAATGGATTTTGTACTTTAGGTTAAAAAAAATATTTGAAAATTATATTTTAGGTTAAAAATTCGACCGATACCGTCGTACTGAATTCCCTCGAGATCGACATCAAGAGTGCAGCGTTCAAAAATTCGGAAAATGGCAAAGAATTGCCAGCAAGCAAAATCGAATTTTTGGCAGATGAGGAGACCGTTACTCTGATATTTCCCGAGAAACTTCCGGTCGGTAAAGTAGGTCGATTGAGTCTTGACTTTGTAGGAAAAATTGATGACAAGATGAAGGGCTTTTATCGCAGCAAATATACGGGGTGAGTCTCATTTTAAATAATTAAACTAAAATATTAAATGTTTTTATTTCATTTCGTGTTTTTGTCAATTTTTTTTAAATATTCTAAACGAAAAATTTCACTTTTGATCGACTGTTAAGAATATTTGTTGATAATTGAACTTTTATAATGCATATTCATTTTTTTCTTTACTATTATTATTAACTCTTAAAAAAAAATCTCTAGCAATTTTCCATTTGAAAATTTTCATTTCTGGTTTCTCAAAGATAATGACGATTTTCTCGGTTGGTAAAGCAAACTGTGATCAATTTTTTATTTCCAACTTGCATTGAAGTTTCACGAAAAAAGCAAAAATTCTATACTCTGCGTCAATCAGGACATGAAATTAAACGTTTCTTTTTTGACAATTCGTTCCATTTGGCTCAAACTCAGTCGGTAATTACCGACCGCGTTAGCAGACAAATTTTTTTAAATTTCTACACAGAAAACCCGTGGAAAAAGATCGTTGGAACGCAGTAACATTTCTCTGCCCAACATCCGCTCGTAGATTTTTTCCATGCTGGGACGAGCCCAGCGCAAAGTCAACTTTTTGCATTGAGCTCGTGCTCGCTAACAATCTTATGGGTCTCAGCAACATGGTGAGGCTGCCCCGAAATTAACGATACTAAAAAAATATATATATTATACGTTTGCAGGACAGACGGAAGTGTCGATTATGCTGCGGTGACACAATTTGAGTCGACGGACGCGAGGCGTTGCTTTCCCTGTTGGGACGAACCCGCTCACAAGGCAACTTTCGATATTACCCTCAAAATAATGTCGGGTCTCATGGCCCTCTCAAACATGGTGAGCAACGCCGCGCATTCCGTCGTATAGCAAAATGAATAAAAAAAAAAAAAAAAACTTAATTACGTTACATTATAATAAATATTATATAATATCGTATGATAATTTAATTAATTAATTTATTAAACTGAAAGCAAAAAAAAACAATTAAAAAAAAACCCCAAATTAATTCAAACTCGAAATTTTTCCAGCCAATCGAGAGTACGAAAAAAATGGACGAGCACGAGATCCTAAAATTCCAACGCACCCCAGTAATGTCAACTTATCTCGTGGCGGTTGTAGTTGGTGAATTTGATTATGTCGAGGACAAAACAGCAGACGGTGTTCTAGTTCGCGTTTACACGCCAAAATCGAAAAAAGAACAAGGACTTTTTGCCCTTGAGGCAGCGACCAAAGTATTGCCCTATTACAATAAATATTTCGGTATTTCTTATCCCCTCCCAAAAATGGATCTAATAGCGATTGCCGATTTTTCGGCCGGTGCAATGGAAAATTGGGGTCTCGTGACATATCGCGAGACTTGCCTGCTGGTTGATCCACAAAATACATCAGCGGTTCAAAAACAATGGATCGCCCTCGTGGTAGCTCATGAGCTTGCCCATCAATGGTTTGGTAATCTCGTAACGATGGAATGGTGGACGCATTTATGGCTGAACGAGGGTTATGCCTCGTTCGTCGAATTTCTCTGCGTCGCTCATCTTTTCCCCGAATATGATATTTGGACCCAATTTGTAACCGACACGTATATCCGGGCGCTTGAATTGGATGGCCTAAAAAATAGCCACCCAATTGAAGTTCCCGTTGGTCATCCCTCAGAAATTGATGAAATTTTCGATGATATTTCGTACAATAAGGGGGCGAGTGTCATAAGAATGTTACATTCTTATATAGGGGATGAAGATTTTCGTAAAGGGATGAATCTTTATCTGAAACGTCACAGTTACGGAAATGCCGAGACGGAAGATTTGTGGGCAGCGCTTGAAGAAGCGAGCAATAAACCCGTGAGAGCTGTCATGACAACATGGACAAAACAGCAGGGATTTCCGGTTCTCAAGGTCGATCAGCGTCAGGAAGGAAATGACAGAATTTTGTCACTTGCCCAGGAGAGATTTTTGGCGAATGGATCAGCCGATACGGAGAACAGTCTGTGGATGATTCCAGTGAGTGTGAGCAACGCCAGTGAGCCGGAAAAAATTGCTCTCAGTACTATGATGAGCGAGAGAACGAAGGAAGTCGTTGTCAAGGATGTACCTGAGGGTTCTTGGATAAAAATAAATCCTGGTACAATAGGATTTTATCGAACTCGTTACAGTCCCGAGGCACTCTCGTTATTAATGCCAGCGATAAAAGATCGAAGTATTCCGCCATTGGATCGTCTCGGATTACTCGATGATTTATCAGCTATGGTACAGGCTGGACATGCCTCGACCGTTGATGTATTACGACTCGTTGAGGCATTTCAGCACGAGGATAATTACACAGTTTGGTCGAGCATAGCGAATAGTCTTGGTAAAATTGGTGTTCTCGTCGGCCATCTTGATTTTGAGGAACGTTTCAAGGCTTTTGGACGTTCATTGTTCAAAGATGTCGCTGTCAGACTTGGCTGGGATCCAAAACCAAACGAGAGCCATCTTGACACCCTCCTGAGATCTCTCGTCCTTGGCAGAATGACCGCTTACGGTGACAAAGACACCCTCGAGGAGGCCAAAAAACGTTTTCAACTTCATTTGAATGGAAAATCTGCATTATCGGCTGATCTACGAAGTCCCGTTTATCGAGCTGTTTTATCGACGAGTGAGCCAGCGATTTATGAGGCGATGCTCAAACTATATCGACAGACTGATCTTCACGAGGAGAAGGATCGCATTTTGAGGGCTCTCGGGGCAATCAGGGATGAAAATCTTTTGCACAAAGTTTTGGACCTTGCGATGAGCGATGATGTCAGACCGCAGGATACTATTTTTGCGATTATGTCCGTTGCTATGAGCTACAAAGGCCGAATTCTAGCTTGGGAATTTTTTAAAGATAATTGGAAAACCCTCGTTAATCGTTATGAGGGCGGATTTTTACTTACTCGATTGGTCAAATACACGACGGAAAATTTTGTCGATGAGGAAAAAGCTAACGATGTTGAGGAATTTTTTAAGAGCCATCCAACACCAGGCACTGAGAGAACCGTTCAACAGAGCATCGAGACAATCAGACTCAATGCTGCCTGGTTGGCTAGAGACAAGGAATCGATTGAACAATATCTCAAAGCTTATGGCAATTAAGCTAGAGATGAGCATTTTTTTTTTTTTAGAGAGTACTTAATGAATGTACGAAATTTTCTTGCAATTTTTCGAAACGATTTTCAAGAGACCAAAAAAGGGTCTCGTTTTTTTTGTTTTTTTTTTTTCGTTTTGGCTCAGTTTGAGATTGCTCACCATAACTCACCATAAAAACGCGACAGGCGACAATTTTTCTTGTGGGCTCGATATTTTTGTTTGAAAAAAAAAATTAAAAAATTGAGCCAATCATCCATTCTTTATACGATGTGAATTCATTGAAAATAAATACTTCTTTCTTGATTGAAAAAAATAATAATTCATTTGTAAGAATGTTATTTATTTCAACCCTTCGATCCATTTTGCTTGAACCCAGAACTGTTTTCCTTAATGCTGATTTCTGTTTTTTTTTTTAAGTTAGATCGTAGAGATTTTTATTAGTTTAGGGATTAGCAAACGTTAATTAAAAATTTATCGTAGAATTTGGAATTTTTCGAACAAATTACAGAATCCAGAAGAATTTATAATAATAATTTTGAAACAAATAACGAAATCTGACTGGAATTTGTACATCGGCAATTATCAGTTCCATTTTTGCTGATGTTAAGTGTTTTAATTTTTGAATGGGGACAAAAAAATATGTGCGACGTTCTAGATTTTTGTCTTGTTATCAGAGTGTCTTGGCATGACGTCTTATCGCACAGAGCATGTTGATTTTTGTCACGTTGTCTGATAATTGAATTTTTAATCGCTGGAACATTTTACTTTTGGCCGAACAAACATTTGCAAATCCTCTGGGATATTTGGAGAGCAGACTCGACAGATGGCATTTTATAATTAATATCTTTCGTCAATTTGTAACTGCTATTGTGATGTTACATTTTTTCGTGCTGTACGAAATGGATTTTGAGGTGAAAAATAAGAGTGAGTGAAATTTTCGTGAGGAACGATAAAACTTGGTCGAAAGGGCGACAAAATTTTCTGGGCAAGCCCAGGAAATTCTTATCCTCGCGGTCGATCAACTTTGTCAAGGGAGAGAGAGAGCGAGATAGGGGCTTGGTAAGTTCAGCTCGTGAGTCAGCATCCATTCGTATTATTAGATAGAAGCCACCAGCAGTATTCTGTCTCGTTCGCAGTCAGCAGAAAAATCGACGAGGGATCGATCGAACGAGCAGAGAGGGATAAAAATTGCGAAACGTCGAGAGTACAAGACAGAAGATTGCCTGGCATGAAAAACTCGACCTTGCGATCTTTTCGGTGATTCTATGGCTCAAAAAACATTTACACGATATTTTCGTTCTGATAATCAGTATGACTCGATTTTTATAAAATTTTCGACAAAAAAGGGAAAAAGTCTAGCAAAACAAGTTTGGTCTTTTTCACATAATTTTTTTAATGAAAATCATTAATTAATAAATTATTATCAACAAGCAAAGGGGCATGAAAATTAAAAATGGCGAATATTCTATCACATTTTTGTTTTTTTTTAAACGCCTTTCGCAATTACGATGCTCTGATGCAAGAGAGAAGTTCTCTGGAAGGAAAAAAGAGTCGAGGGTTAGGGTCCTTCCCGATTCCTCAGAGAGTTCGGAAAGAGAAAGAGAGAGAGATAGTTCGCAGAGAGAGAGGGATAGTTCGGAGAGAGAAAGAGAGAACGGGATAGTTCGAAGAGAGAAAGAGAGAGAGAGAGATAGTTCGAAGAGAGAAAGAGAGAGAGAGAAGATTTTCGAGTCGTCGAGCATTTCGCTCTTGCGGCTCGTGAATGCGAAGTGGATGCACGAGTGGCCAGGGTGGCGCAAAACCATTGCCCCAAGTGAAGAGGCGCCGAGAGGGGAAAAGAGGATTGGAAGGGAGGCGGTGGGGGGGTTAAAGTTGGCGATGGTGTGGCGACAGTGGTGGATATTACTAGATGTCAGAGGGGAGTCCTCGTAGTCGTATTCGTCGTAGTTGCTATTCGTACTCGGAGGGGTTGGCTTGGAGATCGGTTCCCGTGGGTATAAACCATATCCGGAGTTCCCAGGATCGCGCACGCGACCCGGGATATACACCACGTCGTCCCGTTGCCCGATCAATACCGGCCTTGCAAAATCTCCTATACTCTCATAATATACAGGAATATATATATATATATATATATATATATATATATATATATATATATATAGAACCAAGCTTATCGATGTAATTTACATAGTTCGCCATTCACACTAATCTATATATATATATATAAAATGTATATAGATTATACTTCATATATTTTTCTAATATACTACTACGAGTACTAATATATATATATATATATTTGTACTCTCATTTCCGATGAAATGAAAATATATTGAAAAATATATAAAATTATTATTACTGTTATTATTATTATTATTATATAAGATGTATTTAACGCTCGCATATATTTCGAATATACTCAAAATATTTAACGATTAATGAAAAAAAAAATTGAATGCATTATTTTAAACGTTTATTATTTATGAAATTATTTGACATGAAATATTCTTGTATCTTGTCTATAATTTTTTTTTCCCATGAGAAATAGTACATGTGTGTGCGTCAAAGGGGCTTTTATAGCACGTGGACAAGGGTGGGAAGTAAAGAGAGTATATTGTATATTTTATATATATATGTATGTATATATATATATATATATATATATATGTGTGTGTGTATATATATATATATATGATGTATCGCACGAATGGATACGCGACAGTCCCATGTCGTGGGCTGGTGACATCCCCACGCGTTTACCCCACCCCAAAAACTCACCCTCTCGACTCTCTCTCTCTCCGGTTTAGTTTGATACGAGAGAACACCCACACGTGCCCTTTTCCGCAATGACCGAATATCCCCAACTCGCGCAATGAATTTTCATCCATCTCCGCCGGACTTGTTTCTCTATCGTGTCTTTTGTATTCGAGCTCATCCCTCGTAGACGATGGTAAATCGTTTGGAAAAAGAAAGAAAAAAAAAAAAAAAAGTAGAATAATATTCGTAAATGGACGTGAGTATAAATGTGAATGAATATGTGTGTGTGTGTGTGTGTGTGTGGGAGCTTTTTATTATAATCGTGATGAGACGATTTACATGACAGACTGCCAATGAATTGATGCAGCCAGTTAAATGGCCTGGAATAGAGTCGATTAGACTCTTTGAAAAGATTTTTTTTCTTTTTATTAATTATGCCAATTCGTGCGAATATTTTTAGAGTAATTAATTTTGATTTTTAGCCAGTGGGAAAAATTTTATCCGAATTTTTCGAAGCAATTTATTTGATAATAATAATAATAACAATAATGGTAGAATTATGTAGAGCGACGAGACCACGACTGGTGGCACTGACGTCGACCCCCCCCCCCCCAGAGTAATAAGAGAAAGAGAGAGAGAGAGAGAGAGAGAGCGAAATTGCGAAAGGGAGGGTCGATGGGAACTCGCGCGTGCCCGATAATCACCCCTACAGAATCCTGATCCCTAAGGATTTGCCGTTTTAATGAGAGCTCAAACGAGGAGTAGAAACGTCCTCTTTGTGTATATATAGTCGAGCTTTCATTTCACCGATCAATAAGGCCAGAACGGTAGAAAAAGGAATTTGGAAAGATTAAACTTTTAAATTTTTACTTATAAAATATTTTTAGAAGCAAAAAAAAGTTATTCCAACATTTGTAAATAATTTTCGAAAATTTGCCGTTAAAAAGAATTTGAAAATAATTTTTTTAATTTGAATCCATAAATTTATGATTATTGTAAATTTTTATCAATTTTTTTTTATTTTTTAAGGAACGATTTTTTTTTTTCCAATGAGAGCTCTTGAAATTTTTTGGAAGACTCAGTGGGAGAGAATCTCGTTTGCAGCCCTTGCATGGCCAGACTGGAGAATTTCATCCCCGACGACTTTGCTCCCCCAAGGACTTGACGGGGGTGTCTCGAGTGCAAAACACGCGACTGGTATAAATTCGACGAGAAGGGAGAAAAAAGAATTGCTGGTACGAGACGAAATGGCGTTGAAATAAATGTCGAGTAAAAAATATTTAATATCCATCGATTTTTCGTCTCTCTCTCTCTCTCTCGCACACACACACAGACACACTGTGGTCAGTTCATTGCCCGAGAAATTGAACGAAAGAAAAATATTCCGGAAAAGTCGTGACACGATTTATCTTTTCTTTTTCGTTCAAGTTCTCAATAATTCTCTGTCCGGTTTTTCCATTTCTCCCCATTTTAAATATGCCCCCCGGCCATACTGCAGAGACTCGTTGAGATTGCGTCGGTTGATATAATTGTCTGGCTACTTTCTACGCGAGCTAAAAAAGATCGTCAAGTTTCTGCCTCAGAGTGTCTCATTTATATCGTTTGTATCTAACGAGAAACAAGAAATCGATTCTGAGAGAAAAACGAAAAAAAAAAAATCATCACGATTTCCTGATGGATATTCGAGGGAACGAGGTGAGAGAATCAAGACATTTGTTTTTTTTTTTTCTTTTTTAATCATCTGACACATTTTTTTCTTCGCACTTTATTTTTCGCCTCTCTCCGTCGTGCGACAAAAGCAACGACCACAATAAAAGCTTTCGCCCGCACGATTTTTTGTATTTTTTGTTTTTTTATGTATTTACAGCCTTTCAGTCTTCGCGAATATACAATATATAATTACGGGTTTTCGTGATCTCTAGAAATGATAAAAAATAATATTAATAATAATAATAATAATATAATAAGAGCGATAACAACGATAATAATCATAATAAATTCACGTAATAATGAATAATAAATCGGGGATAATTTAGAGGTGGGGGGGAGGTTACTCTAAAAATTTCGTAGTTATGTGATAATACAATCCTCTTTCGTTTCAGTGTTCAAAAATTTCGATAAGATTCTCTCGAATAGAATACGATGTAAAGAATGAAACAAAAAAAATAATCGTTTTTTTTTTTCGACCTTTGCACGAATTTCCGAGACAGAAGCCTAAAGAGCACATCGCAGTTTGATGCCTCGAGAAGATTCTGGAAGATCTACATAAATTTGTGTCGAGAGAATTTCATCTTGGAGGGGGAGGTGGGGGGTCACATTATTTTCGTGGTTGGAGGGCAAAAACAAATATATATATATATATATAAAATGATAATTCTGGTAAATCTATGGGGTTTTTTTTGTCGTCGAGGTTATCAGGTAGTTTCGTAGTAGATAATAAGGAAGAAAGATAGGATAAAAAGGATTTTCTTGTTGCGATGAGGTCGTGCGAGGAATGCGATGAGTCTATTTACATTATTTACAAGCATTTTTTTTTTTTTTTTTTTTTTTTTTTTTTTTTTTTTTTTTTTTTTTTTCATTCCGAGCGCATCAATAGCCGCCCGGAAGTCTCGAGTGCGCGACATAGAAATATCCGCGAGTCAGCCATTTTTGTTTTTTTTTCTTCTCTTGAGGATCTCGCGACCTCGCCAGAGTTCAATGCAAACACTCTTAATTATTTATTCTTTTTGTTTTCATCGATACAGAAAACAAAACATTCAACTCGTCGTTACTGGCGTATTTTTTCGAGGAGGGGGAGGGGGGAGGTCTTCGTCGTCGCAAATCATAGAGGTCATCGTACATCCGGTTGAGGTCATCATGTTGCATGGCGTGTTGTGGCTGGCAAACCGGAAGTTGAAGAGTTTTCTTGATTGCTTGAAAAATCATGATTTTTCAGTGAGGTCAGAAATGAGGTCTCTCCACTTTATCCTCCATCAGATTGAGGTCTTTGCGTTGAAACAGATTTATAGCTGGTAAAAAATCGCGAATCGAAGAATTTTCTCGATTGCTTGAAAAAACGAGATTTTTCACAGTGAGGTCAGAAACGAGGTCTCTCCACTTTATCCTCCATAAAATTGAGGTCTTTGCGTTGAAATGGATTTATAGCTGGTCTTATAAATCGTGGATCAAAAAGTTTTCTCGATTGATTGAAAAATCAATTTTTCCAGTGAGGCTAGAAATGAGGTCTCATTTCTGCGACCTCAGTTGGTCATTGAATTGAAATGCATCAGACGCAAAAACCGGAAATCATAGAGTTCAATCTCAATTGCTTTAAAAAAATCGTTTTTTTCCGTTGAGGTCAAAATTAAGGTCTCCCGTTTTTTTTTTCCGCGTCGAGGTCACCGCACTGGAAAGATTCAGGGAAATCATGCCGGAAGCGTCTTGTGTTTTTAGCTCGAAAGATCGATTTTTGTCCTCATCGAGGTCAGCAATAAGGTCACCCTTCTTCGGCCTCCCGCCTGAGGTCAATCTCGACCCTAATCTTGAATAGCCGACTGAACGACCTCCCCGAGACTCTCTCTCTCTCTCTCTACCTCTCGCCCATTTTTTTTTTCATCCCCTCACTGATTTAAGAAATTCAGTTCTCGACCTTACGTGGTCACCGTTCAGCGATCGTCGCGCTCGGGACACCCGTGACGCTCATTGGTGACGATATCGTCGATGCGTTCGACAAAGGTTGAAGTGGCTGTCTCGTAAAATTGCTGCTATTTCCCTGATTTCCTGTATTCGCCTTTATACCCGCAGTTCCGGTCGCGTCAGCATGAATATTTGTCTCTTCGAGGGTCGTCTGAAGATCACAAATGTACTCGATTACCCTTTGTATGACCTCGAGCTTGGAGAGTTTACGTTTTCTCGGCATGTCCGGCACAAGAGAACGTAATTTTGTTAAATATGCTGCGACCTCCTCGGCCTCAAGATCACGTCTTGTGCCATTTATTCCCAAACTGTGCTGCAAAACACCCCTGGTCGGTGGAACTCGTCCACCAACTGGACTCACCACCATTGCCTTCATCTTTATTTTTGTTTTTGATGTCTTTTTCACTTTTTTTTTGTTCGAGAAAAAATCTTTTTTTTTTTAGACGAAAAAAATGGATTTTTTTTTCCGAGGTCCTCCGTTAATTCCTTGGTTTGCCGCGACGAACACTGCGCGCACCCGGCGAGAGTGGCTCCTCTCACACACAGGACACGTTCAAACACACACCAGAGAGAACCACAGACACCGGTCTGTCTCTCTTAACTCCCTCGGTTTATCGATCGTCACTTTACTCGACACACCACGGGGGGTTCCCCTTTCACGATAGGCCGTCTGCAAATTCACCGTGAGAACAAGACGAGGCGCGGAATATTTTTGTTCCCCTCTTCGATTTTCTTTTCTCACACGAAAGTTTTTTTTTTAGATATTCTCCGTAAATATAAGCTTTTAAAAATCTTAACGAAAGAAAAAAATGTCACGAATTTGGAACGTTCTGTTCCGGTATCACTCACAAGTCACAGACGGAAAATAAGCAAACTGTGATGAGAATCGCGATTTTTTTTGCACATTACTTAACGAGGGAATTTGTTGATTTTGTTTCCCTTGGTCAGATAAGTCAGATGTTGTTGAACCTCCCTGCGGTTTAATGACAACAGGGGGTATTTTTTTTTTTTTTTTTAATGCTCAATGACGCTCGAATATATTTTAGTAATAAAATTGTGCTCACGATACGTCACGCTCGGCGGATCGAAGTCAACTGGCCTCCGCCCCTCACCTGCGGCTCTCTTATACCTCGCCCCTCCTGTTTTCCCGAAGCCGGTCGAGACGCAGTCCCCACCGCGCAATCGCTACGCTATACAACTCCGGAGAACCTTTTTCACAGCGATGGGTACGACAACTTTTCGTACAAAACAAATCGAGTCATTTTTTTTTCTCTAACTCATAAAATTATTCCAAAAATATTCGTGTAGCAATTTTTTTTGTACAATTATCAGATCATTTTTTTTTAAGTTTTTTGGACGACTATATTGTCGAATTATTTTTGTTATTATTATTTTTGTCGAATTTTATTTGTCTTTTTTAATTAATTGGGCAGAAGCTTTGTTGCTTAAAATATTTAGAAAAAAAAACGAAGCGAAGCAGTAAGTGACTTTGACCCAGTACGAAGGGCAAACTAAGCTTAGGTGGGTTTGAAGATGATTCGCTCCGATGATTACTTTATTGCTGCCGCTAAAATCGTATATATACGATTACTTTACGAATGATTTTTTTCAAGGCGTTAATTTTGTGGATTATCCATTCTGGAAATTTACTTTTCTAACCCAGATTAAGATTTATAAACTGGTAAATGTTCGTTTTCGAAAATTTTGAAGAATTTGATTTTAAAGGAGAAGAAAGAAAAATTGATAATTATCGGAATATTTATTGGAAATTTCAAATAATATTGTTCATTCTCTGTTATCGTGAACGTACATAACGCCATTTATATCGTAATTTTTTGCAAATTTCATTTCAAATTAAATTTATAATTTTATTTTAGTCTTCATTTGATTTTCAAATTTTCGTATAATTAAATAAAAACTTTTATTTTCATTAAATTAAATTTTTCTTGTCATACTTATGAGTCTTTGAGATTATTTTTATTGTTATTTTTTTTTTTTCTTATTTTCACAATTTTGCGTTTATTATTTTTGTTTGTACGAGAGTGAGGTTCGTTGCCATCGCTGAAGTCGGGGGTGTTTGACGGCCATGGGAGTCTCGACGAGTGGAGGCGCGGGCGGTCGACTGGCCGTCCACAAGCCCGGAGCATATAGAGCGGTGCGGGCTAAGGGGAAACGTGCTATGGCCATTGTTGAACGTCCGGCGGCGCCAGCCACTAGCCATCACGGTGCTGCCACCACCATCACCACCACCACCACCACCACCACCAGCTACTCACTATCGGGACAACTGAACGACCTCCTCGGGTATACTCGCATACGTCATCGTGCCCACCAGCATCGAGATCGCAGTAAAAAAATAAATAAAAAAAAAAGTGCATACGAAATTATCAGCTTTGGATTCTCCACCGCGCCTCTATAGCCTTTTTAACGCCCCCGCATGCGAGAAAACGTACAAAATAAGCATAAACACACTGCAACATTTTGCTAAACATAAAAAAAATATTCATTTATTATTTACCGATGATATTAAATATTATTTTCAAATGTAGGAAAAAAAAAAAATCATTTCCAATATTACATATGTGCGCGAATGGCAAAATTGCAATTTAGCAAAAAAAAAAGAGAAATAAAAAAATGAGCATGAAAAAATGTAGCAATTTGCAAAATATAAAATTATTATTTATTGATGCTATGAAAGATTTTTTTCGATATATGAAAAAAAAAAATCCTCGATCAAGATTACACGTAGATTAAAATTTTGCGTCGATTTAATAAATTGAGGTCTAGAAATAGAACGAAAGATTTTTTTTTCTTTCCAACGTTGCAATTCGTGTACAAGTCAAGTGGTCTTTTATGTGCATACACGCGCGCGCTCTTTGAACGTGGCAATGTGTACCACGGCAATTTAACATGGTCTTGCAAATATATATATACACATATATATATATTCAAGAATTTTCACGATCCTCTGATGCATATTATACGAATATATATATATATATATATATATATATATATATGTATATATATATTCGTACAGCATGCATCAGAGGCTCGTGAAAATTCTTCACGAATGCTAATGAGTTCGGTGGCGGTGCACCGGAGTGCCGGTGCATTTGCAAAGCTCAATGTAAAACTCTCTGCCACCATCGCGCCTCTCTCGGCGATCCACAGAACTCACAGATGGACATTTACGCCGAGGCACGTTTTACTCGCTATT
>OY769906.1:2336162-2343662 GCA_963669185.1 Dyspetes luteomarginatus
TTCAATTTTAGGGCATCGATATATATATATATATATATATATATATATATATATACTATACTACCTGTTACCCTCAAACTCGTTGGACATTGTCGAACAACTCCCGTTCCCATTGTATGTTTTCTGTTGTCGAGCCAACTATATAATGTGGCAGACGTAGTGTCCTCCTCATGTATGAGAAAGAACGAAACAGGGAGAGAGGAAGAGAGAGAGAGAGAGAGTTTGGGTGAAACGCTGAATTTTCGTTCACAGAATCATCAACAATGCATCCCATCCTAAAAGCAGCGGGCGAACCTTTCTTTATCTCTTTTTCTCCCTCTCTCCCCCAATAACATTAAATGCAATTCGAAAATTCTTGCAGGCGACTGCGTGAAAAACGTGGCCAAGCACGTTCGAGCATTAGCTTCTTGAGCTTAAAGATTATTTCGATGATTCATCCAATTTTAAATTTTTCATAAAACACGAATTAAAAAAAAAAAACAAAATTCGATCTTGAAATAAAATTGTATAATGAAAAGAAAATATTGTCAATTAAATAATTTGTCTTTTATTTTATTGAATATAAAAAAATTATTTATTTTTTCCATTTATAAGAGAAATTATAAAATACTTGACGATATAATATTAAAGATTTTGTCATCCTATGATTTTTCAAAGCTGAATTCTTATCACGAGAGAAATTCGCTGATAAGGATTCGATAAGAGAACGAAATGAAAAAAAGAAAGTCTTTTCTCAGTCACTACTCTGGAGCAATAAATCCCCGAAATCTCAAGAGGTCTTTTAGAGGCGATAACGAGAATTGAGAGACTCATGAACGAACCGCTCTAAATATAAGTTTATTTTTGTGTGTGTGTGTGTGTGCTTAAGAGAGAGAGCGAGAGAGAGAGAAATTTACAAACTCGTTACTTCTACATTTATGGTTGACCCACACAGAGCGTTATCCTGCAGCCCAGTGAGTTTGGATATTTACACGACGAAAGGGAGAAGGCGAGAAATTGCCTGTGTGTTGAGAGGCCACGACCCAACTCGTAAATTTTTAAACGAGACCGATAGTTATCATCGTAAGAGAGAGAGCGAGAGAGAGCGAGAGAGAGAGAGAGAGAGAGACTGTGCCCTGAACCATGAAAATAAAACGAGAGAGCCACACCCACGCAAATCTCCAACTATTGCTTAATACATAAATGTATGTATAAATACATAAATATATATATATAAACGTGTGAAAGTTTGTACAATATTTATAGCGCTAAAAAATAAATTAATAATTAAGTTGAAAAATAATCTATAATATTATTTCAACTGATTGCTTTATTTTCATTAATAATAACAACAAAATTGAAAAAATTAAATATTGTATATATATTTATGTATAAAGTGCAAATTTGCATCGAGACTCACACAAACAATCACGAACACTGACACTGACCTCACGGATACTGGCACGGTCACATACACGGACACTCACACGGTCACTCATACGGACACTTACACGGTCACTCATACGGACACTCACGTGGTCACTCATACCGACACTCACACAGGCAAAATAAAGTATATTTTTTATATTTAATATTCATAATGACGAAGTAAAAAAAAAAAAAAAAAAAAAAAAAAAAAATAGCTACACAACAAATATGTTTCAGAGCCCTTCTGGATTACAAAATACACAAACGTCACGAGCATGACCAATTCAAACAAATATCGAGCGCTAATCTCAAATGCTCGACACGTATACGACTCTCTGCATAATTTTCCATATTCAACAATAAAATTCTCGTTCCACCGGTCAAAGTTGAAAAAAAAAAAAATCTCAAAATTCACATTCCACTCATTTAAAAATCGGGTCTCCTTGAACTCCCCTCGTTTCGGTGCTTCGAGAGACTTTGGGGAAAAAAAAAACAAAAAATTCCCAAGTATCGCCGGAAGCCCGTGAGAGAAAATTTTCCCATGCAACACACACACACACACACACACACATTTATGTGTATATATATATATGAGGTGTTACAAACTGAGGTTGTCTCTCTTCGAACTCGTTCGTTCGTACCTGTGCGAGGGTACAGAAAAATCCTGCTCTCCGAAAAAAGATATATATATACACACATCTATATATATATATATATATATATATATACTCGGATGCGACTCGTCTTTTTGTTTGCATCGTAGAGCACAACGAAAAATAATCCAAAAAAAAAAAGAGGAGGAGGAGGCGGACGCGAGAGCGAGAGAGCAAAACTATGGAAAGAAAAAAAAAAAATTGTCTCGAGCAGAGGGAGAGGCGAAGGAAAGAGTGTTGGAGGTACGAAAAAACAAAATAATAATTAACAAAAAAAATAATGCCTGAAGGAGAACCCCCGCGTTACCTCGACCGGGCGACGATTTTTCGATTCTTCCCCTCTCTCTCTCTCTCTCTCTCTCTCTCTCGCACCTTCGTGAAAAAAATACACATACACGCAAACATTGGATATATTTTTACAAATCGTTTTGCAGTCCAGTAAAATATAAATAAAAATGGCGAATGAAAAAAAAAAATTCAGCAATCGCGTGGGCCCCTCGGCGAGGAGAAATGAAGAGGTGGAGAGGTGGAGAGGGGCAGGGGGGGGAGGAGGGCCCTCACTCGCGTATATCTTGCCGTGTAGGCCCGCGCAAAAATAAAAATAAAAATCAACCAAGAGTCAAGAATTTAAAAAAAAACAAAAAAAAGGCAAAAATAAAGAGTAAAACGAGCGAGAGAAGGTGAGCTCGCGAAAGGTTGAGAGCATGAGGGGTGTAAGGTGGAGAGGGGCAGCGAGGAGAGAGAAAAGGGGGAGGCTTTCTCGCGTTCGGCATCGTCCGGTGCCCCGTGGGAACGCGTTGGTGGCCAGCTGCACTGATTGCCGCGGCGGCGTCGACGTGCCCACGAGAAAGAACGCGAGAGCGAGCGAGCGAGAGAGAGAGCGAGCGAGCGAGAGAGAGAGAGAATATCTCGCAAACGTCACGTCCTCGCGAGTTCTCTGGCGAATCACGTCGCCGCCTCCGCTGTATTTTACTCATGTGATGGTATTAAAATGCACGCATATACACGTGATATAATAATATATAATAATATATATATATATATATATATATAATAATAATAATAATAATAATAATATATATGTTTTGATACACATGCGTAATTTTATATCTATATGTGCAAAAAGGTTCAACAATGTGCGTTCATGACCGTGTATTAAAATGCACATATATACACATATATACATATATATATATATATATATATATATATACATTAACACACACGCGTAATTTTACATCTGTATGTGGAAAAAAATGAGACGATGTGTGTTTTTGCTCAGAGCGCCGCAAGATTGAAAGAAAGGGTGGCGGTGGTGGTGGAGGGGGGGGGGGGGGGGGGTGAGAATTTCGCGGGGGGGGCAAACGAGAGAGCCGGACAGAGCTCTGCATGCTCTAGAGCGCAGCGGTCACAGGAAAGAGAACTCACGGGAGAGAGAGATGGCTGAGAGGGGTGGTGTGATAGGTGGGGGGGGGGGGCGAAGAGAGGGAGGGAGGGAGGGGGAGGAGGGGGGGGGGGGAGCGAGCGAGAGAACGCATTCCAGAGAGGCGCCGGCCAGTCTGCGGCACACCTGCGCGTTCGGTTGAATCACGGCGCCTCCGACATAACCCGAGCCTCCCCCCTCCACTCCCCTCCACATCCCCACCCCGCGCGACTGCTCTTTGGCACTCCCCACCACCAACCTCGACATTCCCTTCGCTGCTTCTTCGTCTCCTTCTTCTTTTTCTTCTTCCCTGTGAGAGAGAGAGAAAGACGGGTGCATCGACAATGGAAAGAGAATAAGAAGAGAGAGAGAGAGAGAGAGAGAGAGAGAAGCGCAGGCAGTCTCGATACTCCCTGGTTGCACGTGTTCTTTTCTCTCGAGCCAGGGATTTTTTTTTTTTTCCAAGTATCCTCTCCTTGTTATTTTATACTCGATTATATTGATGGATTTCCTCGATGATTTTGTTTGCAGCTGATTGAAGATGCAACAATTTTTTTTTTATCGAATATCACGATGATTATTGGCATATTTGAAAATTTTGAATATTTTTATCAAGATTGTGTGTGTGTGTTTTTTTTTTTAAACAATTAAATTGTGCTTGTTTTGAATTTAAAAAAATAAATAAATAATCGTTATGTAATTATTTGTTCATTTTGTTAATCGGTGCAAGTATATTTGTTGAGTTCGCGCGTATAATAATAATCGAAAATTTCATCAAGGAAGAATTATAAAATTTATGATAATTTTTATAAATTACTTATAATAATTTTATAATAATTTATAATTATAATTATTAATTATTATAAATTTATAATTATTTATAATAATTTATAAATTTATGATAACTTTTTATAAATTGATTTTTATAATTGTTGGTGCAACGATCGATTGAAATAATAAGAAATTTAATTAATCGATATCAGTTAATTTAATTTTTTCAATTATATTTTTATTTTATTTTTCACATTCACGAACGTCTTTTTAACCAATGCTGACCCCATTTTTTCATTTGCAACTTTTCACTCTGCTAGTTCTACCTCTGACGTTCAATCGTCCCTTACCGCGCGCTCCTCCCTCGTTTGACACGAACGCATCTTATGCATCTCTGCGCGCGTTCGTTGCGAGTGCAATACGTTCGAGGCGAATCACCAACGGAGGAGCGTGTGTGTGTGTGCGTGTGAGAGAGAAAGAAAGAGGGAAAGAGAGAGAGAGAGAGAGAGAGAGTCGGGCCCGAGCGGGGAGGGGGGGGGGGACAGGCCCCCGCAGGCAAGTCGTTTGGGTCTCTCGGACGATCTTACGTACAATCGGAGGCGTGCAGGTGTCCGTCCTGCAGAGTGTCCGTCCCTACGTCCGTTCCCCAGCCAAGTGCTTATCTATATATATATATATATATATATATATATATATATATATATATATATATATATATATATATATATATATATGAGGCTGCAGCTCTCCTCGGACTGTCAGTCAGTGCCGCAATCCGGCTGTACCTATGCCACGTAGCGAGGGATTTGAGCGGCCACCTGTTTACTCAACACGACACCTGTTTTTTGACCCTCTTGTACTTTTTAAATTTAACATTTTACAATTGTCATTTCCAATGACTTTCAAGCTATTAAACTGCAAAATTTAAATCTCATTTTTATCTTGATTTTTTTTTATTTTATTTTATATTTCAGATCGTTTTTCAATAATAATAATAATAATAACTATTATCATTATTATTATTATTTTATCTCTAATTTTTAATTTACGGTTCGTGGCTTTTTTTTTTTTCAAGCGTTTGGGTTTAAAATTTTGTTCCTGGGACGAACGAGAGATGGGTGAGAATAGTCAAGGGTGTCGGGGGAAGGGGTGGTTGGGGGGGGAGGGTCGAGGGGGGTTGGACCGTTGTAAAATGAGAATCGCACGTTTCACGTGTCCAACGATGGGATGCGATAATCTCGACAAACGTTTGAATATGCCTGTGTGCGTTGAGAGAGAGGAAGAGAGAGAGAGAGAGAGAGAGAGAGAGAGAGAGAGAGAGAGAGAGACCCCCCGAGATTTCATTCAGCAAGAGACGTGGGAACCCGAGCAGATGCCATTCATAAATTCGTGGACGATCCGTAGGGGTAATCGTTTCTATGTACTGCATATGTGTGTATAATGTAAAATTTATAAATGTGCATCTGTGTGTTTTCGTCCTTGCGCTGCGGGCGCGGCTCATACACGAACATATGTGGATGGTCGATGTAATAATTGTTTGAAATCCATGTGTGTTTCCCAGCATATAGTAGCATTCTCAGAAATGAAATGCTGGAATTAAATGCCTCTCTCGCTATTTCTCTCTCTCTCTCTCTCTCTCTCTCTCTCGCTCCTCTCAAATATTGAATGAGAATTTCATCAAATTCTTTTGGCCAAAGAGAACGAATGTAATTATGAGAAAATTCGTAATATCGATAATGAAATTATTCTTGGCGAATAAATATCCAATAATAATTACCAATTATTTTATCTCGCTGAAAGAAATTTAATTTTGTATTTTTTTGTCGCTAAAATTATTAATTAAAAAGTGTAGTAAATTATTGAGTGAATAAAAAAATAATTCAATTGAGTGAAAAAATTCTTTAGTGTTGATTAAAAATGGATATTAAAAAAAAAAAATATTTTGAGTGCGGAAAAATTCATGAAAATTATCCCAATTTTTTTAGTTTTTCTTTTTTTTTTGAGTCTTTGAGTCTTTGCAAAGGCTCGTTCAAATCTGAGAGCAAAGTTCTTACACGTCACTCGACAGTCCCGACCCCGTAGAGTGCCCGCAGCAATCTCTTTCCTTCACGGCTGTTCTCTCGCTCTCAGCAACGAGTATCGTGGGACTCGTGGGAGCCTCTCTTTTCTTTTTTTTTTTTTTTCCCCGTTCTTATGCCCAGCAACAGCAACAGCATCAGAGCCAGGCTGTTTTTAAACGTACAGAGAGAAGTAAAGGCCCCGACGAGCTGCAAAGAGAGAGAGAGAAAGGAGAGAGAGGGAGAGAGAGAGAGAGAGAGAAGAGAGAATTCCACCTCGGTGTCACATCTTTTTCTTTCGTCCTTCTTACACTTTTTTTGTTAAATTTTTTATTTTATTTTCTCGTTGCGTCCAAGAACACCCGCGTAAAGAGCGAGAGAGTCTCGAATTTCCGCTCTCGTATCGTGTCCAACTTATACACTTGTACACACCTAAATAATAATAATAATAATAATAATAATAATAATAATAATAATAATAATAATAATATTAATAATAATAATAATAATAATAATAATAATAAAAGATATAAAATATATCGTAAGAGATTTCGCTCTTGAGTTGGCGAGACAACTTTCTGCGCATGGCGAAAAACGAGTAGAAACTTGAGAACCGATAGAAATAAATAAAATCAATTTAACCGGACACCTGCCAATATGAGGACAAAAAAAAAAAAGAAAATTCAAGTCTTGCGTGTCAGCGTGTTTTTTTTTTTTTTTTTAACGAAATAGGAAAGAGGATAAGAATTTCAAGGCTGTTGAATAATTTTCAAGTCAATAATCGATGAAATGATCAATTCTTATTCAAGTCAACGAGAATTTGTAATAATTCGTCTTACGTATAGAAAAAAAAAAAAAAAAATCCAAAATTATTGATGAAATATCTTAAAAAAATTGTAATCAAAATCGTTCTTCTAATCGATTAGAAACAAAAATTCGTTAATCTTTTTTTCAAATGAATTTCGACATGGTCATTTCGTCAGGCACGATTTCTCGTCTCGAGTTGCCACTGTTAATTTTACTCACCTCATATACTTAACATATAGACACTTATATCTATATATATATATATATATATATAGATATATATCTCTCTATACATATGTATATATATATATATCTCTCTCTCTATATACATATATATCTATATATATATATAGGCCCCACCCACAGGCTACAGGAAACCCAG
>OY769906.1:2348662-2349929 GCA_963669185.1 Dyspetes luteomarginatus
ATATCGCTCATCGTTGACAAATATTTGTATATATCAAGGCGTGCCTTATGCCCTCGTTCGTAGATCATTCGCCGAGGATTTATCGGAATGTTTGCTGGGCTTGTGTGCATATAAAAAGATACGCGAGTAAATCTGATAATGATGCTCAGAAAAATGAAGAACACGTGACAGAAAGATTTAATTTTCATTTCTGTCCATTATTCATCTCCCTTCAGTTTTAATTAAATTTTTCTTTAATTTTTTTTCAACTTACAATTATTTTTCTCCTTTTTTTTAATATTTTCTTTTTTTTCACCCAAAACTTCGCACAAATTTTTCTCACTTAATGCAAATAATTATATTTTCGTAATTTTTTTTTTCGTCCACTAATTTCTCCAATTTATTTTTCATCATTTTGTCCGGAATTTTTATCACATTATATTAGAAGCAATGAAATAAAATTTCATCAGCAGAATAAATTTACAAGTTGTTGCAATTTTTTTACCTTCTGTCATACTCGCAAAAGTAATTTTATTTTTTTCAATTCACAAAACTGGTCGAGGAGAATCACGGAAAAATTCTTCAACGAAAAAATTAGCACAGGTTAGCGTAATTTTATACTTGGAACTGCGTGATGTGTTATATATATATATATATATATATATATATAACACATCATGCATATATGTATGCACATATATATATATATATATATATATATATATATAGACTTTACGTGGGCAAATTTCGTGCAGGTAGACGAGGATGATAAGGAGCTGAGAGACCGTGGCTTATCACGCTCTGCGCGACTTCGTTTGCATATCAATGAAGGAATTTGCACGAGAAAATAGACACAGCGTCGAGAGTTTTGGTTGCACAGAGTCTCTCTTGAGTCTCTCACATAAAATACGAGGCGTTAATTTGCTCGTATTTGATATCAACACGCAAAACTTGGAAAATACTAGAGAGAGAGAGAGGGGGGGGGGAGAGCGAGAGAGAGAGAGAGAGCGAGAGAGAAAGCGAAAAAAAATAGAGAGAGGGAGAGAGAGAGAGAGAGAGAACGTATTGGGTAAAATGATAATCCAAGTGGATGAGCACAATAAGATAATATTGACGTATGGAAAGTGAATTAAAGAGAGAGAAAGAGAGAGAGAGAGAGAGAGAGAGAGAGAGAGAGAGAGAGAGAGAGAGAAGAAGAAAGTATTAAAACGGAAGTGGCACGAGTTGGTCGGAAACGAGGCACTCGCTCAGAAAATTTTATTCTTCGAGATTATACAAAGTACATTAT
>OY769906.1:2350129-2407424 GCA_963669185.1 Dyspetes luteomarginatus
TAAATCCAAGTATTAACTGTATCAATTTAATTAGAGCAGTTTTGGAACAATTTCATAAATTTTTCTCTCTCTCTCTCTCTTTATGGCCCACCAGCAGCTCAAACTATTTTATAAAATATCTCGTTGATTTTCATGGATAATTTCAATTATTAGTTTATCCCAATTTGAATAATGAAAAGTCTGTTCTCTTTTACTATTTTTTTTCCTTTCGCCCACCGTCTCTGCTCCCTTTGATTCCCCAGCGAATTTTCGAATGGGGGTTCTTCAGCATTCACTCGTTCTATTTTTTTTCATCCCTTTACACATTTTGTTTAATCTTTTTTTTTTCCCTTTTTCCGCATCTTTCTGCTCTCTTTTCTTCATCTTCTCTCCCTCCCTCCAAATTTTTTTCCACCCTCCATCCCCCCACTCTCATTCCTCGTCTTCCTTTTTTTTCTCTCGTTCCCCCATGTGTCACTCCACTCTCTCGTGCGTGTCTCGTTATTACGAGGGGATGCCGAAGTTTCGTAAGCTCTCCTCGTTCTTCTATTGGCTCTCGCCTCAACCCCCGGGGGTTAATTCACTATATATAGATCCCCCCATTATCCATATGAGAGACGTGGCGGGTTGGATTTCGCCGCCCAGAGCGAGGATTTTTTTTTCTCTCGCTCGTTCTTCTTCCCCAATACACCAAGAAGCGATCTTGTTCGGTCATGGTGGTTTCTTTTTCCAATTTTCAAATGACAACGAAGGAAGTCAGTCGCAATGCAATTCATATCTTTAGTTTGTTCTTCAATTTCCCTTTTTTTTCTCCCTCTCTGAATCATCGGATATGACAAAGAAAAAGTTCCAAGATAATCGAACTTTTGACCTCACGAAATGTCATTCTTGCGTTTGATCTTTGAGTTCAAACTGGAGATTTTTCTCTCGTTCATTATCGTAAGAATTTCCTTGACGACTTTTGATTAACGACTAGAACGAGACTGATGCGATCAAACAGCATTGAGAGCGCCATATAGAGAGAACTTTAAGGATCTATAAGAGACATTTCGATCGTAAAGTTTTCTCAGGCTTGTATATACCTACGTGTGTGTATGTAAAAAAAAAGAGGAGAGCAAGTGGTAGCAGCCAAATATATATACGAGAATGCCCCGGAACACGATATATATATATAAGAGAAAGATATATATATATATATATATATATAAGAGAAAGATATATATATATATCTCTTTCTCTTCTCTGATTCTTCAACCCTCTCTCGTTTTGTGCGGTAACGTCTTGCGAATTGCCGAGAGTATATCCTACTCGTAAAACGAGAGAAACTATCTTATGCTCTTCTATATGCGTGCGTGTATGTGTGTATAAAAGTGACTATACGTGAAAAGAATCGTTTTACGAAGATCTTGTTCGTTTCTTTTTTTTTTTTTTTTTTTACGAGACTGAGGGTTGCCCAGTATATACAAATAAATGGCAGAGACTTTTTAAGTCGTTGCAAAAAAAAACTTTACAGGCTCGGGGAGGTTTCAACCGACCTCGGTCAATCCATTACTGAGGCTCGAATTGTATGTAAGTTCGATCAATCACCAAGTCGTTTCAAACTTTAATTCGAACTTAGATTTTATCGTATCTTTTGAAATTCAAGCTCGAATTAAAAAAATATATTGGGTATAATTAATTTTTTTTTTAACAGCAAAAATATATTTTAGATATTTTTTTTGGCTTACATAAAATTTCGGATAAATTGAAAATTTTATTCGATGTATATCTGAATTTTCAGCAGTTTATATATCCAGTTATATAGTCGAGATATTTTCATATATATATGTATGTATGTATGTATAGGGAAATTGGGGGTAAAACGGCCACCAAGGCTAAAAATGATAATTTTGTTGAAATTTATTTCGACGAGACGAAAAAATTGATTGTGGGAAAAATATTTGACTGATTTTCTGCACTTTTCTTGTTTGGTGACCCTCTAAAAATTATAAAAAAAGCTGTTTTGATTAATAATAAGATTTTTTATGATGTGAGGTGATGGTTTTATCCCCTTTTTCCCTTACAAATATTTTCGTCAGTTTACACATGAAAAATATATATTTTGGATATTATTTAAATTATTTTCATCGCTTTAATATATTTCGAATTTATTCGACAATTGATCATTTGGTGTATCAAAAATTTTCAGCAGTCATTCAATAATATCGTCAATATAAATATAAAATTCTTCATCGTTTTATATATGTGAAATTAATTTCAAGTTTATTTTTTTATTTTACTCAGAAATGAAATTCGATTTAAAAAAATTTTTTTTGTTTTTTTTTTTTTGTACTTACGTTCGATTATTCGATTCATTTGGCAGGTATAGTCGTCTCGACAGCAGGACCTGGTGGAATTCCGGTTGGTATTGCCGTTGCACGTCAGAGACTCCAGCATCAGGAAACAACGTCGTCGTCGATGCGAAACGTATCACTGAGTCATCACACCTCTCATCATGCCTCTTATCATCACTTTCAACCGGATAGTCTCGGTGAGTGCCTTTATTATACTCTATATATATAGTATATATATATATATATATATACTAGTATATACATGTATTATAGTATAGTACATAGTGTAGTATATATATATATATATATATATATATATATCAATTTAATTGCCTACGTAAAAGAAACAAAAAATTCAGAAATAAAAAAAATATATATACATATTTGTTTTTTCGATGGAAATTGAAAAAAAAAAAAATCTTAAAATTTTGTTCCATTTTCACTAAAAAAAAAATTCCCTCATGATAATGCGAATGTCATCACGCTGTGCTAATTTTTTTTTTCGTAACCGCGGAATTCAAGCTTTGAAATTTATCTTTTGGTTCATTGGATTACGACTTTATGTTCTAATTTTATACAATTTTATGAAAAAAAAAGTTTTTTTTTCATCGCTAAGCATCCATTCGAACCAAAATTAACTGCTGATTATGCAAAAAAAAAAATTACATTTTTAGCCCTTTTTATTTTGCAAAAATGGGGGGGGGGTGGGCGTGAAGCTCTCTCTCTCTCTCTCTCTCACTCTCAATGCATACGACGATAATAAAAATGACATAATCTAGGGACATACCTACATAGATCATTCTGGGCATGCAACTATCGTTTTCTCGTGTGTCCTTGACCCGTCCACAGCAAAAAGTTTTTATCATTTCGCTCTATATCCCTCAACATTGTTTATGCTCCAACTAATAACTATATACATATATACATATATACATATATACATATATATATATATATATATATATATATATGCCTGTGTGTATTGTGTATATATATATACATAAAATCCACACACACATCCATACAGAATAATTTTTTTTTTTAACAGTTAATACATATCTCTATATGTATATAAAGGCATGAACGTGCTGAACAAGTCTCAACCTTGAGCGTATCTACAAGTTGCATTCATGTTTCAGCTCTGTTTGAGCAGCCCATATAGATATTGCCATCAGCATAAATTGGACGGCTTGTAATTTTTTTTTTTTTTTCTTTTTTTTTAATGAGGAAAATGCAAGTGTATTTTTCATCGAGTCGATATAACGTTGTAAAATTCGCTTTAGATATGTATATATATATATATATATATATATGTATATAAGATTTCTCGTACGTCCTATTTTCTCAGCCATATTGAGAGTGTAGATGTTTGTGTCATAAATGATAATGATAAATACGAGCGAGTATATCTATAGTAAAATATACACGATTGCAATGAGGTGTCAGGTAAACGTCGAACAATTCATTTATTCAAGTTTTTATTTCTGTATTCTATTGTATTCTGTGTGTGTATATATATATATATATATGTATATATATATGTGTATATGCAGATATACAAATATATAAATATGTATGTATACATATATAGATATATAGATATATATAGATATATATAGATATATAAATATACATATATGTATAGAATGTGCAGATTGAACAAACGGTTATAAAGGCGTACGAAAAACCGTACACAAAGAACCGTAACGAAAAGATAAAACGCCTCTGGTAACACCAACGACTTCCCATCGCACTATACAAGGGTGAAAATGGAGAAAAAATATGCATAATATGTGAAAGGTGATGTAGTGCAAGAGTGTCGCAATAATTGAATATATCAACAATTGAAATCTTCCCAATTCGTCTGAAATTTTTAATCGTGTCTGTTGTTTGATTTACGTTTTAATGAAAAGTTTAAAAACGATCGTATTTTATTGAACTTTAAATCGAATTTTTATTAAATAAAATAAAGGGCAAAAAAGTGTAAAAAAATTGTGCAAAATATTTATTTTAGAACTAAAAAATCGTCTAAGTAAATTCAGGATTATATATATAATCCTGAATTTATTCAGACGATTTTTTAGTTCTCAAATGATTATTTTGCAAAAAATTTATCACACTTTTTTGGCACTCAATTTTATTTTTATTCACAAAATCATTTTTATACGTGTACAGAGTTTACATTTGAAAAATGATGAATGACGTGAAAAAAAAAAAAAAGGAAAAAAAAAAAAAACAAAAAACAAAGTTTCTTAATACGATTATGTCTCCGTATTGGATATGAGAGCTGGGAACGAGTCTAAAATATGTATAAATTGCACAGCTCGGGAAGTGCAGAGGTGGACGTCCCTGACGGATAAGCGTTATCCGATACGACACTGTTTTCGTTTGACCCATCGAGCGCACTCGAGACTGTCGAGTTCTCTCTCTGCTCTACTATTAAATTCAGCATATATATATATATATATGTATGTATATATATATATATATACATATATATATATATATATATATATATATATATATATATATATATACATACATATATATATATATATATATATATATATATATATATATATATATATATATATATATATATATATATATATATGTATATATATATATATATACATATATATATATATATATATATATATATATATATATATATATATACATACATATATATATATATATATATATATATATATATATATATATATATATATATATATATATATATATATATATATATATACATATATATATATATATATATACATACATATATATATATATATATATATATATATATATATATATATACATATATATATACATATACATATATATATATATACATATATATATATACATATATATATATATATACATATACATATACATATATATACATATATATACATGTATATATATGTGTCTGTATAGTATGGTGTAGGCGAGCTGCCTCGTATCCGCGTTAAGGGGATGGGTGGACGAGCAATGGGAATGAGACGTTGATGGAGGGGGGAGGGGGAGGGGGGGGCATTGGAATTCCTGGAGCGGCGCTGCAGGCCCCGAAACGCGTTCGTAAACGTCGAGGCAGAATATTAACGAGACTGACTATGAGGCTGGGTCGAAGCAAAAGTTTTGAGAAAGGGGCAAGTCGAAAGAAAGTCAAAGATGATGACAAAATTTTTTCAATTTTCATCTATTTGATTTTTTTTATCAAAGATAAATTGTTGTAATTGCGGAATTACAGAAAAAAATTGCTGCCTTTGATTATAGAGAAATGTCGGTGTATTTATAGCAATTATTTCTCTATATGTATTTGAAATTTTTCCCCTCTCAATTCTTCATGAGGTTCCTTTGAGCCTCATTTTCATGAGCCCACGAAATTTCATATATATATGTATATGTATATTCGTATGCATAATATTGGCATTTTGCATATATATATATATATATATGTATATAATGTTGGCACGATTTTGCATATTTATAGACGGAATATTTATAGATCGTGCATTATATATATATATATATATATATATATATATATATACATATATAATGCACGATTCTACAAAATACAAAAACTATATATACATCACTTAATCACAATCCAAAGATTTTTTGTATTTCGTAGAATCGTCATTTTAGCTAATTTTTGTTTGAAGGAATTGCGCGAAAATTAGTGATAATGGTGACTTGAGTCGTTTTTCGATCGACTGCGACGAAATATCGATTATAATATTTAAAATTACCCCGAAACTACACCTAATTGTCATTTTCTAAAATTCTAAAATTCTAAAATTAAATTAATCTAAAATTGTCTAAAATTCCTCATATTATTCTTAGAGCGAAATAGCTCACGACTAATTTTATTATAAAATAATTCTTTGGCGGAGCCTCCTCTGAATGAAAATCGATCGTGTAATTTCGATCGTAAAATTACCCCGAAACTACAACTGATTGTCCTTTTCTTACTAAAATTCCTCATATTATTCTTAGAGCGAAATAGCTCACGACTAATTTTATAATAAAATAATTCTTTGGCGGAGCCTCCTCTGAATGAAGATCGATCGTGTAATTCCGATGGTAAAATTACCCCGAAACTACAACTAATTGTCCTTTTCTTACTAAAATTCCTCACCGAAATATTCGCAAATTTATTTCTCTCAGTTTCGAAGGACTTTAATGTCGATCGCAAATCGTAATTTCTGCCATAAAGTCTCACTGAAATTATAATTTACCACTTACAATATTTCTTACCAGCTGCTCGCTAAAATATCCGCAAATTTTTTATCTCTAATTGCGTTTAATATTTCGATCTCTCGTAATTCTTTCATTGCCGAACTCGCTGCTTCAAATTTCGAAGCTTTAACGAAGCTTCGAAACTTTAACGTAAAACAAACATCGTTATCTTCAAACTCCGAAAAACCCTGCTGCGATTCCTGTTCGTTATTCATGCTCAGCAATTTTTGGCCGAATCATCAAGTAAAAGTGGGGAAAAGTACGCGATTGAAGATCGATCTATACTCGTTCTAGTCGTAAAATCACCTCGAAATTACGACTAATTCTCCTTTTCTTACTAAAATTTCTCACTGAATCCAATTTATTTCTCTTCAACTGCACAATTGCTCAAAAATTCCGATTCCTCCATTATTTATCTCAGTTTCGAAGCACTTTAATGACGATCGCAAATCGTAATTTCTCCCATAAAGTCTCACTTAAATTATAATTTACCACTTAAACGCAATTAAAGATAGAAATTTGCGTTTAATATTTCGATCTCTCGTAATTCTTTCATTGCCGAACTCGCTGCTTCAAATTTCGAAGCTTTAATGTAAAGCAAACATCGTTATCTTCAAGCTCCGAAAAACTCTGCTGCGATTACTGTTCCTCATTCATGCCAATAAACCATTAATTTGAAGCTTAAACGTAAAAAAAAAAGCATAATTAATCAAATTCCCACCAATCCTCAGCAATTTCCGACATCTTAGCTCGTCTTCTCTATCCCTTTCACATGTGACCGAATCATCAAGTAAAAGTGGGGAAAAGTAATAGGCGTATGTTTGTAATATCATGCCGGATCATCGTCACTTTGTCTATTGACCAGAAAGGCGGCCATAGTCGTTAAGTGATGGAAATATTCGTTTGTTGGCCGCTTCGGTCATATATATCCAGCCGCATTTGCCGACACGGCCATGTTTCCATCGTCCGTGGTTAGTAGAAAGAGTAGCAAACCTGACTTCTCTGGCTATATCAACGAGTCTGGGTGGGTCCAGCTCGTGTCCCACCCATGGGCGGAGCTTAAAGGGGCGGAGCTTCCCTCAAAGTGGGCGGAGTCACTCTGCGTTGAAATGTTTCTGTGCGTGTGGTAGGGAGAGAACGATGGAAATAGGAGACGAAATTTCGTAAGAAATGGAGATGAGGAGAGAAACTGATTGAGAGAGTGTGAGTTGGCAAGGGGGTGGGGCGGGGGGGGCGGGGGCGCGAAAGAGGAAGAGAATCGTTTTCTCTTCCTCTTTCGCTCGCTGCGAGTGCGATAGAAGCAGGAGAGAGTTCTAGAAGGACAGAGAGAGAGAGAGAGAGAGAGGGAGAAAGAGAGAAGAGTCATATGTCGCTTTTGGAGATGTCGCCTCTAGGGGCGTGTCTATTTACCATAATGGGCGTGGCATTCTTCCGAAATTTTTGTATTCTCCCCCTTCTGTTAATGATAAGCAGGCTCTGCTATGACTGTAGGCGGGGCGACTCTCGTTCATTGCGGAAATGGTGGGGATGAACGTCCGGCCCATCTCGCCATTCCCTCGGGTGCTGCTCTCGCACCCTCGTTAAACGGCCCTCTTGGCTCTGCGCTCAATTCTGGCCTGGGTAATATCGGAGCCGCGGGAAATCCCGGCCCCGCCGGAACAACTGCTGCATCATGGCCACCGACAATCTGGCAATATCCGACCGCAGGTAAATCAGACACCAAAAAAATAAACAACTCAGAGCACACGAGCCAGCTCGTTTTGTTTTTCTATATTTCTTTGCTGCTGAGGTGTGGCGATTTTTATTTCAGGATCGATCTAAAAAATTTAACCACTAATGACCATTTTTTTATCAGCCAATGAATCAATTTTTTTTATTTTTTTTAACTCGAGAATTAATTTATAGAAAAATTTGACAATTGGCATTCTCTTTGAATTAATTTCTTGCTTATATTATTCGACTTTTTAAATCAACGTTTTTCTTTCTCCATTTGAAAATTAGACTAAAAATCCTCAATCAGGCCCCCATCTTTTTTTTTTTATATAAATAATAATAATAATAATACAAATTCGCGTTTTTCCCTCTCAATTCCAGTGAATTTTTGCATTCACGAAAGATTTTTCGGTCCATTTTTCATTCGAGTGTGAAATTCTGGGTGGTTTTTTTTTTATCGCGATAAGGGAGATCCATAAATGATTTTTATCAGTCCTGAGAGAGAAAGCGAGGGAGACAGAAATGAGCGCAAAGTTCGTTCCTGTTAAATTAATTCGGTCAGGCACAGTTATTTTTGCCTCCCTCCGCCATGCACCCTCTCGACTATTCTCTCACCCACCTTCGCCCCTGGATGACCGACTGACATTTCGATGAAATTGAACGCGCCAAATCTATATTTGAAACGTTAATAAATCATTAAGGGGCCAAGTCTCATGTATACGCGAACTATTTTGGAAGCTTTTTTTTTTTTTTTTTATTAAAAGTACTTCGAGTTAAGCCAGACTTTGTTAAAAATGGATTAGACTCTCGTTAAATTTTCATCGTACGAGCCGGTTATTTTTCTAGAAAGAGATCCTGATCGATTTATTGGTTGATTGATTGATCTTGATTGATTGGTCTTGAAAGATTCTCTTTTAAAAAATTTAGATTGAAATTAGGAAAAAATTAACCCCCAAAATAGATCGCGTTAATGAAAATAATTGTCCAATTTCGAGCATATTGAATTACGTTCCATCGAGATTTTATTGACACAGCGGAATAAACTATTGACCATTTCCATTCGTAGTTACGTAAAAAAAAAAAAGCTCGTTGATTTTTTAACAGCTATGCCACCAATGGAGCCTGTAGGATTCCCTCAAATGGGAATGGGCCTTCAAGGCAGTCTTCAGGGTGGTCTTCAACTCGTCAGAGATCCAACGACTGGGCATCTTTTGCTCATACACGCAGCAGGTAATTAAAAAATAAACAAAAAGCTAAATTTAAAGCACAGAAATGATTTTTAACCCTCTTGATCGATTCATTTTTATAAGGGATGAATTGTAGATTTAAAGTTTTAACAGTTATTCGGAGTGAAG
Source organism: Dyspetes luteomarginatus (assembly GCA_963669185.1). Taxonomy (NCBI): domain Eukaryota; kingdom Metazoa; phylum Arthropoda; class Insecta; order Hymenoptera; family Ichneumonidae; genus Dyspetes; species Dyspetes luteomarginatus. Next base: position 2,359,770 of record OY769906.1, read on the forward strand.
CTTGAAATCGAAATAGAATTTAACCAACTTTAGATCGTAAATTTAAACTCAAGTTTGCAACGAACTAACGTTCGATTTTTTTTTACTTGAAAAAAATTATACAGATAAAGATATTTTTATTCACAGACATCTGTACAATTTACTTTCATTTTCTCGTAAATCTTTATCGAGTCTCCATCAATAAGTCAATGAACGTTTTTATCAATAAATATTATCATAAATTTTATCATTTAAAGCGCACAAATGATTTTTAATCCTCTTGATCGATTAATTTTTATAAGGGACAAATTATAGATCGTGAATTAAAACTGAAATTTTGAACGAATTTACAATTGAATTGATTTCGCAGATCGAACTTACGTTCGAAAATTTTTTACTTGAAAAAAATTATACAGATAAAAATATTTTTATTCGCAAATATCTGTACAATTTACTTTCATTTTCTCGTAAATCTTTATCGAGTCCGAGCCTCGGGCAATTCTCCATCAATAAGTCAATGAACGTTTTTATCAATAAATATTATCATTTAAAGCACACAAATGATTTTTAATCCTCTTGATCGTAATCCTCTTTAATCTAAACTTGAGTGAAGTTTAAAATCGAAATAGAATTTAATCAACTTCAGATCGTAAATTGAAACTGAAATTTGCAACGAATTTACAATTGAATTGATTTCGCAGAACGAACTTACGTTCGATTTTTTTTTACTTGAAAAAAATTATACAGATAAAAATATTTTTATTCGCAAATATCTGTACAATTTACTTTCATTTTCTCGTAAATCTTTATCGAGTCCGAGCCTCGGGCAATTCTCCATCAATAAGTCAATGAACGTTTTTATCAATATACATATATACACATCGCGATTTTATGATCCAACTTCGATCGAAGCAGATAACTCGCTTCTGGATAGACTCGTTCACCAACGCGAAATCGTCCAAGCGTCAAACACACACGTTATACCCATTTCCAATCGAGTTTCCGTTCGATATACGACGAGTTATTATACATATATATATACATTTGCGTTCCCCTTAGAAAGTTTCAATATCTCGTTTTAAATTATTTTTCTTTTCTTCATTAGGCTTTATCCAAACGATCGTTATTTAATCCACGAGTTTATAGAGATATTACGCAATGTGTATATGAATTGTCGGGATTTTTATCCAAATTTTTAAGGCGATAAGTTCAATCTTGAGTTTATATGAAATTAAATCATAATTTAGGCAGGAAATTCAGTTAAAGTTTAACTTTGATTAAAGTTTTTCGTCTTAAGATTCGATGTAAATAATAATTAAGGAACTCGAGATTAATCTTACGATGAAAATGGAGAATGAAAATTTGGGCCTTAAGATCGATCAGAGGCGATAAATTCAATTACGATTTTATGAAATTAAATCATAATTTAGGCAGGAAATTTTGCTACATCAAAGATTTAACTTTAATTTTTGTCTTATAAGATTGAATAAAATAATTTAGAAATTTGAGATTAATCGTATGATAAAAATTAGGACTAAACATTTGGGCCTTATTAGGCTCGAATTTTATAAATCGTATAAATTCGACCTGAAGTTGACCTCAATTTTACGATCGTTTCGCGTTCTAAAATTCGAGACTTACGATCAAATTTTAAGATTAAATGGAGAATTAGCTCGACTTTGGGCCAAAATTGGCATTTAAATTTGGCCTTAAAATTGAATTAAAAAAATCGATTAAAAATTTGGCAATTAATGAAAATTTTCTTTCGATCAGGTTTTTCACACTCAGCCGAACAGATGCAACAGGCCGTTGTATGGCCACATTATCCGGGCCACAATGGTCCGAGTGTTGGTCCACCGCCTCTTCTTCTTCCACCACCGCCACAGCCACCCTCGTTGCAATTATTGAGCGATATTGGCGGTGCGAGGCTCGTGCTGACCGACAACAAGAGGAAACAACAGAACAGCCTGCCAATCGTGAAGATCGAGGCCGATTGCGGTAGCAGTCCAACTACGATTATCGGTAAAAATCCAAATTAATTAAAATCATATTTCTCAGCGATAAAATATTTTTTTTTTCATTAAGAAGGAAGCGCCTCAATGGGTTCTCAATGGGAATTTAAAAATTTTCAACCGAAAGTATCAAATTTTTACGATATTATGCAGAATAAATAAATTTCACGCTGACCCGCATTACCCCAATTGCATCATATTTCCAAACGAGATAGATTAGAGACTTAAAAAATGTTTCAATTTTTCATGCATGGCCATTATAATCATATCGTATGTATATATCTATCAGCCCTTTAAAATCTGCGAGCTGTCGAGAATATTGGCATTGCATTATTTTCATTGTATTAGAAAAATAAATTTAATTTCTCCTTTGATTGAAAAACTACAGCAAAGAAATACATTTTCATGCCCTCTCCATACACCCCACGCCCCTAAATACATCTCTAGATTGTTTACAAAAACAATTGATGTGCAATTAATCACTGACCCTTATTGCCCCATACGCTCTAATTTTCACTCCCCCCCCCCCCTCTACATACACTTTTGCATTGTTGAAATCAAGAAAATCTACGATAAATCACTGACCCTCATTGCCCCATACGCTCTAATTTTCACTCTTCCCCCCCCTCTACATACACTTTTGCATTGTTGAAATCAAGAAAATGTACGAAAAATCACTGACCCCCATTACCCCTTCGTCATTATTTTGAAAAAAATTCTCCTTCCAGATTCTTTACACTACGAAAAAAATTTATACGATAAAATGATGACCCTCATTACCCCATTGTCACTTCAAAATCTCAATTTTTCATGCATGGTCATTATAATACTATTGTATGTATCAGCCCTTTAAAATCTACGAGCTTTCGAGAATATTGGCATTGCATTATTTTTCATTGTATTAGAAAAATAAATCTCCACACACCCCACGTCCCTGAATACATCTCTAGATTGTTTACAAAAATAATTGATGTGCAATAAATCAGTGACCCTCATTGCCCCATACGCTCTAATTTTCACTCTCCCCCCTCTAAATACACTTTTGCATTGTTGAAATCAAGAAAATCTACGATAAATCACTGACCCCCATTACCCCATCGTCATTATTTTGAAAAATTGTCTCCTTCCACATTCTTGAAAGTACGAAAAAATTTTATACGATAAAATGATGACCCTCATTACCCCATTGTCACTTATTTTTGCCATTATTTTCTTCCTGATATCGAGATCTAATCATCAAAATGAAAGCAGCATAATAGTCATCGTGAATGAAACTTGAATGTTTCAGCTTCCGCAGAATCGAGTAAAACTCTACAGACCGTGACATCAATGACCGGTGCTTTGATACCGGATGCTCCTCTTCTCACGACCCTGCATTATTATCCTCACGCGCCTGCTCTCGTACAAATCAGCCAGGCAGAGCCAACTCACTGCACCTCACAGGTCAGTCACGATATATCGATATTTATCGATCATTGAAAAATTAACACCAGAGCATAATCCCTCGCCAAGTTACAATTATTATTATTATTATTATTATTATTAATGATTATCCTTTTTTTTTTTCCCTCACAGACACGCGCGTGTCTTGATCGAAAGTTTTTGTTACAGCAAAGAAATACATTTTTATCAAAAGCAACGTCACCGGTCTCGTGTTTGACCCCACCACCGGAAGTGATGCAGATTCACGGTGTAGAACGAGCGGAAACAACGCCAATAGGCGTCCAGGACGCGTCAAATCAGACAGACGGTATTGAGACCGATGAGGAGGCATTGCCGAGCGAGAGTTACGTAAAACAGGAGCAATACTCGAGTCCTTGTAATCAGGAAATATTGCAAAATACAACAAATTTTGATATCGTATCATCGAGTATAATCGAGAGATCAAAAACACAATTGGGAATAATTCCTACTCAATACAGCTCAATGATCGATGAACAATCTGTAATAGGACAAACAGCTTGTAATTTAATTGGCAAATATGAAAAATCAGAAAATACTCTAATCAATGGGGGAGATTGTACAAAATTTGCAACAACGACATCGGTCACGACAATAACGAGATGCAACGAAGTTAATTCGGTTGATCGAACGATCGAGAGTGTCGTAAGTTGTCGTCTAAATGAGGAAATAATTTCTGACGATGAGGATACTCTGAATGTCGAGGATAATCAATCTATCATTGATGATAGAATATCGAGGATAGGCACGAGAGTTATTGAAATAACTGAGGAAAATTGTGACAGTTTTCATGAAAATTTAGAATTTTTTGGCAGAAGACGCGATCCCATTGAACAAATTAGAAAACCATTTTATTCGGAGGAATTGTTGAACGAGGAGAGAGCACTGGAGGAGAAAAGAAATGAAGAATCAATGCAGGAGATCAATGAGATGGGATCGATGAGCAGGGAGGATGAAAATTTTTGTGAAAGACCGGAAGTTACGAAAAATATGGAATTCATGGATGAGGAAATTGTCCAAGAAGCTGCAAGCTCATCGGAAAATATTATCATCGAGAGTGAGAAAATTGTGGATGAAAATTTAATCAGCAGCCCTAATGAGGGCATTGATGAGGATGAAAATTTGAGATCGAACGATAAGGAATATCCACAATTGGCTGTAAAATCATTCGATATGCCTTCCATTGATTGTGACGAGGAGCGAGAAATACCGAGAATTATCGTAAAGCAGGAAAAGCATGATGAAAAAATTGTCGATTTATCGAATTTGCAATTAAACGGAAACGAGACAATTTTACAAACGGAAAAGTCAAATCATCAGGAGAGAAAACAATTGGTTGAACGACATCATCCGGGGATCGAGAATGTTGTTGAAAAATTGAAGAAAAATGCTGCTGCTGCTCTTCATGATAATCAAACAATTTCTACGAATGAAGATTCAAAGGAGAAAAATTTGGCCATTCACGAAACGTCAATTATCATTGAACAACCGTCAAGAAGATTAGAAAATGGTTTAAAAAAATTGATTCTTCGATCTTGCGAGAATTCTTTGATCGTTGAAAATTTCACGAGTTGCCCAAAGCTACAGGACGAAATTTTACCAATTAATGGAGCTACGAAAATATCAACAAATGAAAATAACAATGACAGCAGGAGCAATAATAAAAATTTAAAAATATTCGAGGAGAAAAATAAAATGATATTAAAGCTGGAAAAAATTTCACCAGTTTGTACGAGTGGCGAATTATTAAAAAATAATTTGGAAGAATTGTCCACTCGTTATATCGCGAATGATATTGAGCTGATTGGAATAAATGAGGAAAAAAATTGTCAAGAAAGTGGCCCAATGAACGTTAATGAAGAGGAGAAAAAATCAAATGAACGAGATTCGAAAAATGAATTGGAAAATCAGACTGGAAAGTCCAAAGTTGCTGGAAAATCAAGGCAGAATGTTGATTTGAGCGGCCTTGAACTTTTGTCAAATAGTATCGTTCAGTTTGAGCATTTGTTGCCAGCTAATGTTGAAAATGTCGGGGATTCCCCGACGAAATTTAATAATCAGCAGCAGCAGCAGCAGCAGCAGCCACAGACAGAGAACAATAATAATGAGGTTGAAAGTCCTCTTGGACTTCTTTGTGCACTTGCTGAGCAAAGATTTATGGAGGAAGTTGTAGCGAGTGTGCCAAAAAAGCCAAAAGAAATTATTGAAAATATCGAAGAAATTTCACAAGCTGGTCGTTTGCTGTTAAATCTTGGCAAAGTTACAGAAAATGAGAGAAAGAGAAAAATCATTGAGGATAATTTGCACGAAAGTGCTAAAAGAATTTGTGAGGAAAATCATGAATTGGACAATGAAATTGCCGTTACATTTGTCGATAGAATTGGAAAAGCAAAGAGATACGTAGCTAAGAAGCAGCAAGATAATTTATACGCTGAAAAAATACGAAAAAATGAAAATTCACTCGAGAATAATGACAATTTTATTCGTAATAATTTAACATTCGATAAAAATAGGATCGAAGCAGATTTTACAGATTCCGAGACGGAGAATAATGAGCCTCGAGTTTGTCCTTTGAGACTGTCAATTCAACATGAGGAATTAGAACAAGTGAGAAATGACAATGTCGAGACGCAGAATGATAATGAGCAGGATTGGCCCAATATGGACGCCATGGAATTGGATATGAGAGTGAGAATGGCTGACATTCAAAAACAGTACAAAGAAAAACAAAAAGAATTATTAAAATTACCACCGAAAAAGGATGAAAAACGAAGTCCTGGGAGACCCAGAAAAAAGAGCCATTCGAGCTCGGATTATGGCAGTTTGGATTTCGATGGTTCACCTCCAAAATCACCGATCGATGCAAATGAAAATGGAAGTGGCCAAAAAGCTTTATCGTCGATGCCAAATCTTGCAATTCCACGATGCAACGTAAATCTTGTCAAGTTGGGCGAGCCCAGAAGTCACATTAAATTATTGGACAGCATACCGAGCATTCCATTAACGGTTCCACCTGTTGCATCGCCAATAACAGTTTTGCCAAACAGCAAATTAATTCCCGACGAAGAGGACAAAAATGTCACATCTGTGAGTCAAATTTTTCATATTTATTTTTTTCAATTATTAAATTAAACAAAAAAAAAAAATTGCCCAATTCGATCTCATGATTAAGCTCAAAGCGTGATTTAGCCGCGAGTTTGATTTTTTTTTTCACCTAAATAAATAATAAAAAATTAATTTTGTGCTTGAAATTTAACTGAGAGGACTAAAAATTCGAATGTTTTTTTTTTTTAATGATTTTTTTACAGTTGGGCTACGAGACTTCATCCTCGCCAGCACCCACAGTAGCTAGTTCGAGTTCAGCATCGAAAAAACGTAAAGTTGGCAGACCGAGAAAGCTCATGTGCACTTTGGGAAATGCGAGACACCAGACAGAAACGATAGTTGCAAAAAAGCCCAAGAGCAAAAGTTCACTAGTTGGATATTTGATGACATCGAAAAATCGACATCTTCAAAATAAGGTGAGAGAAGTAATTTTTTTTTTTTAATTTTTATATATATATTTTTTTTAAATATTAATTTTTGGTCATATTGAGATTTTTTTTTTTGCTTTTTAACTGGAAACTGAAATATATATTTTTTTTGTAAATTCTTGTGTCAAAGTTTGTTGGGAAATCCGGATATACGCCAGTTCCATTTAAATCGGGAATTACCGGTTCAAAGAGCTCAAAATCCCAAAAGATCGGAAAATCGAAGATCAAGCCAGTCAAGCAAACTCCGTTGCACAATAAAAATGTGATATGCTCGATAATTGCTGAAAAGGCGAAACTCAGTCAGGAGACAAAATTAGAGAAACAAGTGACGAAGGTTAAGCCAAAATTGAAAGCCGAGGCGAAGATGAAAACGTGGGAGGACGAGGAGAGCGGAGAATGGAATTATACAGTCGAAAATATTTCATCCGAAATTACTGCAGTTGAAGAAGAATCAAAAAAAGTAGGGAAAAAAAATTCAATTTATTTATCACCTTAATTTTTTATAACGATTTTATTCGTCCCAAGTTTATAATCTGATGGTCAAATTAAAATTTTCTACTAGTTTGAGTTTACATAAAAATTTAAATATGCCCGAATTTGTATTGAATTATAATTAAATTAAAGATTTAATTCGAGTATATAAAAAGTGTCGATTAAAAAAAATATTTAATTCAATTTGAATATATTCGATTATTTTTTTTTTTTATTCTCTTTTTATTTTTCAGGAAACTTTGGTAGAATCAGCTAAAATTGTTGATGAAGAGACGAGCGAAATCGAGCACGAACGTCACGACAAGTCAAAGAAGAAAAAACGAAAATCGACCTCGACCTCACCGACAAGACGCAAATCTGGCGAGCATGACAGAAAAGAATCAAAAAAACGAAAATCATCCTCGGATTGTAGAGAATGCAAAGAGTGCGCGAAGGCTGCTAAAGCTGATAAAACTGATAATATCATTTCCAAGTGTAAATTGACATCCGGACATTTGGCGATTGATCAGCTGAGAGTTCTGACCGCCATGGGTGGTTTATTCTATGCTGGAAGATTGAGCGCTGTACAAGCACCCGATGTTTACGCTATTACGTTGGACGGTGAAAGAGGCAACAGACCGCACATACACTCGCGAGAAGAAATTTTAAACGATGCTGTAAGTTTGAAAAAAAAAAATTAAAAATTACATATCACGTAAATTCATTAAATTATAAATTATGCACCGGAAATGAAGAATTCTTTAAAAATTCATCCCACTCTCGATTAATGATGAAATTTTAAACGATGCTGTAAGTTTGAAATATAAAAATGAAAATCACATCTCACGTAAATTCATTAAATGATAAATTATACACCGGAAATGAAGAATTTCAGTGATTTATAAATTATACAAAATCTTTGATCTCTGATCTTTGACATCTAAATATAGTCACGATCGCATAAGTTTTATGAAAAAAAAACAAAGCAACTTTTCACATGTAAAGAATCTCATCGAACAATTAAAGTTGAAACAATTATTTGAGAGTTTTATAAATTATGAAAAAATGTTCGACATCAATGAAAAATGATGACACGTTAATTAAATAAATTGTGGCATTTACTTTTAAGCAAATCAATTGATGAATTGCTGAAAATTCAATAATTTTTATTATTTAATTATAATTAAGCGAAATAACAATTTTTTTTTTTTTTTTAGATCGTTGAGGTTTGTCCATCTTCGACAAAGGAATTGCCACCTGGCACGAGACTCTGTGCTTATTGGAGTCAGCAATATCGTTGTCTCTATCCGGGCACATCAGTTGAGCCATCCGAGCCAGATCCAGAATTGGATGAAAAATTCGTCAGTGTCGAATTTGACGATGGCGACAGCGGCCGAATAGCTTTGGATGATATTAGATTGCTGCAACCGGATTATCCGGTCGTTGGTGAGAATTTTATTTCGTCGTAAATTTTTTTTTTTTTTATATTAAATTAAATTAAATTTTAAGCCTGCGCGGATCACATGGGTAATTTTTGACCCAAGTGACCCATATGACCCGGGGTGCCAGCAAAATCATATGATCCACGGAGGCTTAAGATTGAATTGATAATCGAATTAATGCGAGGAAAAATCAGAGATTTTCGAATGTAAATTTGACCTCGAGTTCAAACTTTAATCTAAATGTAATAAAAATTACGTTTGAAAATTTTCGCCTCGATAGTTTAGACAAAAATATTATAAAATGAGGAAAATATTATAAAATTAAATTTTCGTTCAATTGATTTTTTGCACAGAATACGATCCAAATCCTCTGCTGACACTCGGAAAAAGACGAAGACAGACATCAACGTCGTTTGACGAGAAACGTTCATCTTCAGCTGGCAATTCAACGGAAATTCAATCCTCGAAAACCGGAAATGGCCAAATTTCCGAATCGGTGATAAAAACGAGCGACGATTCGTCGGAATTTCGTAAAAATGAGGAAATCGACGCGAGAATAATGGAGGATTATCGCGAGCGAAAAAGACTCAAGAAACGAAGAAGGGACAAACTGAAGAGACTTCATGAGGCTCAGGAGGGAAAAAAGAAGCATCGAAGGCACAAATGTTGCGAGGAACATCGCAAACACAAGCATAGAAAACATCGTAAACACAAGCACAGGCATAGCCATCATAGCAGTTACAGCGAGGGAAGTCATCTCAGGCAAGTCTCAAACTTTTATTATTATTATTATTTTTTTTTTATGAAATGATTTAAATTTTATTTTTGAACAAAATTATGACAATAAATAATATAATCAACATTAAAATAACCTGAAAATAAATAACTATAATCTACTTTAAATTATTATCGAAAAATTTAAGTTTCAACATTTTTTTCCCCTTCATTTATTAATTAAAAAAAAAATCTTTCTCATAAATTGAATTTTATTATTATTATAAATTTTAACACGAGCTCGTTATATTATATTTTAGCGGTGGGGAAAGTTGCAGTGGAAACAAGAGCGAAGAAGAAATTTCATTGTCTAATGAGAATTGGGAAAAAGTGACGGAAGTCATTGAAGAAAAGAAAAATGACGATGCCGTAGAAATTCCAGAGGAGGAAGAACGTCTGGACGAGCCAATGGTGGATCCGATAATACCACAAGAGAAAATAGAAAAACCGTCAAAAAAATCAGAAAAAAAAGGAAAAACGAGAGAGCGTCAAGAGTCTGTGGAGAGTCGTAGCAAAATGGCAGCATTTTTGCCAGCAAGACAATTGTGGGGGTGGGCCGGAAAAGGCTACAGAAGACCAGGCGCAAAAGGAAGAGCAAAAAAACAATTTTTCCGAGCTATTCAGCGAGGAAGTGAAACGATAAAAATTGGTGACAGCGCCGTATTTTTGTCAACCGGAAGACCCGACAGGCCTTACATCGGGAGAATTGAATCGATGTGGGAAACATCAAGTTCCAATATGATTGTCAAGGTCAAATGGTTTTATCATCCTGAGGAAACTGTTGGATGTCCATCAAATCTCAAATATCCGGTAAATATATTGACCTGCACATTTTTTTCTATTAATTATTCTTAGGGGATGTTTTTTGTTTTATTTTTATTTGCCAAAAGTTTCCATTCAATTTGAAATTTATTTATTTTATTTCAAATTAATTAATTAATTTGTTGTTTTTTTTTTTTTTTTTCAAGGGTGCACTTTTCGAGTCACCACACATGGATGAGAATGATGTTCAAACAATTTCCCACAAGTGTGAGGTACTTCCACTTCCGGATTACACGGAAAAATTGGGCAAAGAGCCTCATCGATATTTGACGATTTACGACAACAATGATATTTATTATCTCGCTGGTTATTACGATCCAACAACTCATTTGCTTACAATGCAGCCCGGTGTTGTTTGAGAAAAGCTCAAGCTGACGATCAAATTAACGGGTGTTAATGCGAACGTCAGCGGAGGGACTTTTTAATTGATTATTTTTTTTTTTTTTTTTATGAAAACAAAACAAATAATAATAATAATAATAATGAGAATGAAGAAAGAACTTTTTGCGAGAGCAAAAAATGGACAAAGATGCAATAATCGTGAATCGAGTGGCATTAAATTGTAAAATTGAAGGATAAATCCGATTCGGCAGGGTCGATGAGGGAGAAAAAAAAAACGTGTAAATAGTGTAAAAATATAATTGTTTTGTTTTTTTCTTTTTTTTTTAGTTATGGCGATATAACTCTTGATCAATTAGATTTTTGAATCAAGCGTTAACTTTCATATGATAAGAGGATACGGTGCTACGTAACCGAATGCGTTACTATTGTTTTTTTTTTTTTTTTTTCAAAGACGACGCTTATTTGAGAGTTCCAAAAACTCTTTGCTCTATACCAGTAAATTCTAGAACGTAAAAAAAAAAAAAAGTGCCCAACTTGGGTTTAGGCGTTTTCTAGGGTTAAGAAACGAAATAATCTGCTTGACTTTTTGCGAATTTCGCGTGAAAAAAAAAAAACAATCTGTGCAAGATACTAGAAATTAAGGCAATTTTTTATGAAATATTTTTTCGTGTTTTTTTTTCTATACAAACGAGATCGCTCGGAGGCAAAAACGATTTTTTTTTTTTTGTACCGAGAGAAATCCTAGAGAAAAATTATTCTGAAACTTTGAGCGACTCGAGACTTTTTAAACTCTGAGTCATTCGATTTATCATACTCGATTTTTTCGCAACAAAAAAAAAACGAAGAGAAGAAAAGACGATTGAGAGAATGATTTTAATTTTTTTTATTTCGATTTTTTACGCGAATAATTAAATCTTCACTGTACAAAAAGTGTTTTTTTTTGTTATCTCGCTCAATTATTAAAAATGAAAAATAACTGTCATTATTGGCCTATATAATTGTCATCTACGTATTATATATGTATTAATAAATAATATCAAATATAACGAGTGACGATGTATTTGGATGGTCAAGTACGAATTAGTACAAACTGAAAGAAAAAAAGGAAGAAAAAAAAACAATAATCGTTGTTCGGTGAGAATCCAATTGATCTTAGCGAAAAAAATAAAAAAAAATGTACTTATAAGATTTCTCACATTTTCAATTGGTGATGAACGGGATTTTTTTTTTTTTGCCAATTCGTGTAAATAAGGTATGAAATTTGTTTTTTTTTTATTTTTTTTAATGGCTAACCAAAAAAAAAAAAACACCACAAAGTCATAATTCGCTGTACCTACGAAATTTATGACTTTGCTTGAGAAATTAAAAAAAAAAAAAATCACGAATGGACCCAAAAATATGTCGTAAAAATCGAGACGTTTTTTTTTTTTCGTTCCAAACCCGATCAATCGATGAACGAAACGGAAATTTGACAAAAATAATAAATGAAAAAGGGAGAAAACAAAAAAAGATACAAAATTCGATTCAATCACTATGACATAGTTAATTAGTAGAGGTTACACATATATAGTATTTTTCCATAAAGATGCACTGAGGTGGAGTCAGTCTTAGGCTTTTTGTAGAACGATTAAATGAGTAATAAATAAATAAATAAAAATAATAAATAAAAATAAGAAGAAAATAAAATGAGAAAATAAAATGAGACGAGTCGATTCAAGGCAGGTTTGGGTCCCTTTCTCGTTTTGCCTGAATGACACGAGCATTCGATTAAATATAAAAATCGCTTGTAGATTTGTACATAAATAATGTAACTCACGACATAGTAAACGCAAACCGGCTGCTTCGATCTAAAAGAGAGAAGAGGAAAAATGAGAAATTAAAAAGAAAAAAAACATAATTTCTTTATCTTCGATATTTGTCAGTTGTATTTGTTGATTTTTTTTGTATTCTGTTGAGACTCGAAAAAGAAAAAAAAATGTTTAATCAACGAAATATATATTTCGTGCTGCGAATGAATGAAGAAAAAATTATCGTTTATATTCACGAATCTTTTGTATCATCGATTATTATTATCATTATTATCATTAGTGTTATCGATTAAATTACGCGTTGTAAATATAAAACGAGTTCGATCGATAACTTTCACGAGATAAATAACAAGCAAAAAGGCTCAAAATTTGGGGCCTTGCTCGAATTTACGTTGATACGAATAGAGAAAAAAAAGTTGATAAATTTTTGTTTTTTTACGAGTTTGCAGGAAGAATTTTTTTGACGTACCACAAATTAAAAATTCAACGATTTTTCGAAAAAATTACGAAGAGATTAACAATAATAATAATAATAATAGCATTTGTACTAGTCCAAAAATCGGGAGTTTTTTTTTGCTCGTGATGAACTCTTATCACTATAAAAATAAAAAAAGAAGTAATCACAGATTGAAATTGAATATTTCAAAATTCGTCCTCGTCCAATTTACCAGAGGATGTTAAATTGTAATTTTTAGGATTAAAAGCGATTCGGAGCCGCTTAAATGCTTGTAAAAATTCTAGTTTGGCCTGAGAAACAAAACAAAGAAAAATCAATGACGAAAATAATAAGGACACAAAATTACGAGAGCGAAAAAAACGTATATTATTCTAGAAAATGAAAAAAACAAAAAAACAAAAAAAAACCAACAAACGAAATCGAATTATTATATTTTACTAAAAAGGTACGAGGAGAAAAATTTCGGATATGTAGTTTTTTAGATGGAAATTAAAGCGGTCTCGATTTCAACGAACCAATTCGCACACAACAACAAAAAACACAAAATTATAAATGTTGTAGACAAAAAAAATTTTGTCAAAAAAAAAAAACAAAATTGAGCAGAACAAAAAAAAAAGAGAGAACGAAGAATGGACCAGCCAAAATTGGTCAATGGAGATAATCTTCGGTTTGTATTTTCTTATGAAACAATTTTTTCGGATCAATTCTGCAGGTGCGTCGAAATAAAAAAAAAATTGCTTAGCTCGAAAACAAAAAAAAATGAAAAATTGCAAATATAAATGCTTGCCGCATTGATTACTGAAATTGCAAAAGGGTAAAATGACCGAATGAGACATATATATATATATATATACACACATAAATATAAATATATGAAGATTGATTGTACGAGTGTGCCAATTAGCGATTGAATGAGAACGAACTAGAGAATAAAATTGAAAAAAAAAAAAATGGTGGATGAGGTCGAACTCGAACGTGTTTCATATTATGCTTCTATAGATGAGTCAGTCAGCGTAAAAAAATAAATAAATAAAAACTTGAAAAGAAAAAAAAACAAAAAAAAAACAAAAAATAGCGTTACTATTGCATATATTCATTGTCTTAATGTTATAACGATTGATTAATGATTAATTAGTTGAACGGATGTGAGAGAGAGAAGGGGAAAAAAACAAGAAAAGAATAAAAATTAAAGTGGAGCTTGAAAAAAAAATCAAACGATTTTTTGAGTCGTGAGGCCCGCCAACACGCACACAAAACCGAATTCAGAGAGTCTGAATTCGTTGAAAAAATACAGTCAGACAAAAATACACACAAAGTGACACGAAAAAAAAAAAAAAGAAAAATGAAAAATCGAACGCTGTAAAATCATGTACATCGCTAATCATTAAAATCGAAAAAATGAAATAGAACGAATGAACGGGAAATTGTAAGGGGATTCCAGAATTTTATATTCTGCTTCCTGCTACGAATGAAAGGAAAAAAAAAAAATAGAAACACTGTTGATCAGTTGAGCAAAGACGATGAAAAATAAACGCATAAAACTTGAAAAAAAAAAAAAAGAAAATTATTATGAAAAAAAAAAAATTATGAGATCGACGATTTTAATCGACGAAAATATTTAATGGTCGACATAAAATGGATGAAAAGCTTCGATATTTTTTTTTATCATCCATATTATTTGCTGTGCAAAATTCTCCTGCTGGGAAAGCAGAGTGGACGATGAATTTTGTACATTTTACAAATTTTTCGATCACTTAAATTTATTTATTTTTCTCCGGCTGTGGAAGATTTTTTTTTTTATATTATTTATTTCAGGAAAATATTCATCAGCGATATAAAATGCATGAAAAAAATCGATAAGAGATCTTTAAGAAGAAATTAGAAAAATTAGACATTAAAAAATGAACTCTTGGCGCTCCCACAGTCGTGCCCAATGCAATAAATTCACTCGCTCAATAAACTTTCCAATGGGTCAGGGTCGTGAAGTTTTATATATTGGAATTGTCAGCTGGAACTTTGTCGCGAAAAAAAAAATCAGACAAGATCGAAGAAAAAATCAAGAAGGTTTTTTGTTATTTTATAAATTTTATAAATTTTTTCCTTCATTATATTTATTTTTGGTGGTGGTGATTAATTTTTTTGCAGTTTCAGAAAAGCATTGGAGAAAAAATTGAGTATTTCTTATTGGTCATTGGATGATTTTATTCCGCTCGTAAAAAAAAAAATTAGAGTCAACCATGATAAACTTTTATGGTTTAATTTTTATAATTATTTCATTAATTATTACAAATTAATTAATTAATTATCACAAGTATTTACGAGGAGAATAATTCATTTCATTTTTACCGAAAATTCCCATTAAAATCGCCAACACACTCGATCAAAAACATCCCAGAGCTGGGCAAAACTAACTTCCGGTTAGTTTAATTAGCAGCTTGCAATTTCCTCTAATTCAGTTTTTTCTTTTTCATCAAGCCAATTTTCTTTTTTTTTTCATCGAATAGTGCACAAATTTTCACTTTCACCGCAAGTTTTCTTAAAATCATAAAAATAGACTCCATGCTCTGACACTTCCGGTTAGTTATACATTTGGAATTTGCAATTTCTTTTCATTCAGTTTTTTTTTTTCCTTCTTTTTCATTCCACATGGTGTATTTTTTTCAAATCGTTTTTTGCGATTCAATCACACAACCAAACGGATATCGTGTTATAGAGAGTATATATATATATATATATATATATAGATACATGTATATATATAGATAAATATATATATAGGTATATATATATATAGGTATATATAGGTCTAGATAGATATATATATATATATATACACACAATCAGTCGAGACTCCATATAGGAATGGAGACAGATTCGTTTCACATATATGGAGCAGCAAACGGATGACTGATGAGAGCGTCCAAGGTTCTTAACTGAGTTAAATTAAAATCCAATTCGATGCAATAGCTTTTTGCATCGCGTTCATTTCGTTCCTCACTGGGGATGGCAAAAGAGCTTGGCATAGATAAACGAGGACAGAATGATTTTGTGTGAGAGTCAGAGAAGGAGGGAGAGAAAGGAGAAAATTGGTTTCACATATTTGCCGTCGTTTCCCATTAGCCTGAATCTCGTTTGGGAAAACCTTCCCAATTCATTTTGGCAGTGATGCATCGCGTACGAGCGATCTGAAAAAAATGAAAAATAATTGAATGGATTAATTGGCAACGAGACAAATGAAACGTTGAAAGAGCAAATTGTAACAACTTTTGATGATTATCTATTTTTATAATAATAATAATTATTATTATTATTTCAATTAAATATTCAATGCTTAATTTGACAATAATCCTACCATTGCACTTAAATTTATTTCTCATAATTGTCTACTTTATTATGTAAACTCTCTTTCAAAAAGTGCTTCATTTCTAATCAAAGTCCTCAGAAAATCGACTCAATTGCATTTATCTATTCGTCATATTTTTATAATAATAATAATAATTATTATTATTATTTCAATTAAATATTCAATGCTTAATTTGACAATAATCCTACCATTGCACTTAAATTTATTTCTCATAATTGTCTACTTTATTATGTACTTCTGCGATAATTAGCAGAAGTGAAGATGCAATTTTTAGTTATGCTCAGCTCGCTCTCGAAAGGACCCGAGTATTGCACAATATTCTCATTAATTTGTGAGTAATATGCAGCCCGAAAATACCAGCTCTGATAATCAGTACCAGTATAATATATCAGTTTTATATTTTATATCGTCGTTTCAGCAAACTTGATCTTGGTCATGAAGACGAATAGATAAATGCAATTGAGTCGATTTTTTGAGGACTTTGATTAGAAATGAAGCACTTTTTGAAAGAGAAGAAGAGAGAGAGAAAGAGAGAGAGAGAGAGAGAGAGAGAGAGAGAGATTACGAGGCTCAGACCAGTCGAAATTTTCAGCTCCTTCATGGTTTACTGCAGTCGTAATTTCACAGAATGCATTTTAGCAATACTCGTTTGTTGTCATAAAAATTAATTAACAATAACGCTATGGCAAAACTTGATAATTTTGAGAAATGTGTGCGTCAATAAGTTAACTAAAAATCCTAAAAGATCAATGGATTTAATTTAAAAAAAAGTCATCTGTATATATAATTGAATATATAATTGAATTATTTATTTATTTATATTAATTTTTTCTTTAATTAACAACAAGAGAAAAATTGTTTCAAAAGTTTCCCGACTCTTGCAGCTCTGAGTGTATATATATATATAGATTTATATACAATACAAATCAAATACCAACACGAAAGGCAAAAGTTTTCAAAGTCTTAATTGGTAGAAAAGAGACTAATCGAATGGCTTCGATGACCATTTTGGCTATATCGTGACTCGTTAACGACTTTTCTAAAGTTTATAATATTATCGTACTATACGTACGATAGTTCAAGAGGGTGGAGGGGGGGGGGGAAGAGAGGGGAGATGCTTTTAAATAAATTTCTCCTAATAATGGATCCTCGATTGGATAACAAAAGTTTTCCATTTTCCCTCGTAGGCATATAAGTCGAGTAACAAAATTTTCCTTGACAATTAACAAGCCGCATTTTCTCCTTTTCTTTACGAGTTTCTTCAACGAGTCAACGATCCTTATCGAGTTCGACCCTTGCGAACGTCAATTTCTGAGCATATCGACACGGTGAAATTGTTCAATTTCCATAAAAGGTAAGAAATGTACTCGGCAATATTGAAATGAGAAGTAATTTGTAGAATTTTTTTAAAAATAATTTATACATTTTTATTATCATCATTATTTGGGACTGATATGGAATATCAAAGGTCATTGAACTTTGCAGTTAATCGTTTTGGACAAATGAGAAATCGAGAGATCGTTCGAATGCAAATTGGCACGAAAGCTTTGCTAAAAAGCTCTTTTCATCGATGTTATATGCATGTCAAAGTATGTTCACATAATTTATCCGCTTATATACCATATAGCTGCGATGCCCGAACGATTCGAGCACTAATGAGAATCTCCGAACTTAAGAGCCAAAAGCCATCTCTGTATGCTATCAATGATTGAGTCAAAAGCTATGGAAAAGCAAGCCACGTTTCTATACCATTTACCATTTATTTATATACCTGAAATGTTCATTAAAAAAGTCAAAAATATACTCAAAATATCGAACTATTCGTTTTACTGCTTATGTGCTGTATCATTTTTTCACTGTTCAATTTTATAAAAATTGCAAGCAATTAAGTGCAGGATTTTTGGCCAAAACTCTGATTGGTCAAGACATAAAATTTTTCATAAAAAAATCTATTGGGAATTAAAAAAAAAAACAAAGCATTCAAAATGTTCATTAATAAAGCCAAAAATATACTCAAAATATCGAACTTTTCGTTTTACTGCTTATGTGCTTTATCATTTTTTCACTGTTCAATTTTATAAAAATTGCAAGCAATTAAGTGCAGGATTTTTGGCCAAAACTCTGATTGGTCAAGACATAAAATTTTTCATAAAAAAATCTATTGGGAATTAAAAAAAAAAACAAAGCATTCAAAATGTTCATTAATAAAGCCAAAAATATACTCAAAATATCGAACTTTTCGTTTTACTGCTTATGTGCTTTATCATTTTTTCACTGTTCAATTTTATAAAAATTGCAAGCAATTAAGTGCAGGATTTTTGGCCAAAACTCTGATTGGTCAAGACATAAAAATTTTCATAAAAAAATCTATTGGGAATTAATAAAAAAAAGCATTCAAAATATTCATTAAAGAAGTCAAATATATATCCAAAATATCGAACTATTCGTTTTACTGCTTACGTGCTTTATCATTTTTTCACTGTTCAATTTTATAAAAATTGCAAGCAATTAAGTGCAGGATTTTTGGCCAAAACTCTGATTGGTCAAGACATAAAAATTTTCATAAAAAAATCTATTGGGAATTAATAAAAAAAAGCATTCAAAATATTCATTAAAGAAGTCAAATATATATCCAAAATATCGAACTATTCGTTTTACTGCTTACGTGCTTTATCATTTTTTCACTGTTCAATTTTATAAAAATTGCAAGCAATTAAGTGCAGGATTTTTGGCCAAAACTCTGATTGGTCAAGACATAAAAATTTTCATAAAAAAATCTATTGGGAATTAATAAAAAAAAGCATTCAAAATATTCATTAAAGAAGTCAAATATATATCCAAAATATCGAACTATTCGTTTTACTGCTTACGTGCTTTATCATTTTTTCACTGTTCAATTTTATAAAAATTGCAAGCAATTAAGTGCAGGATTTTTGGCCAAAACTTTGATTGGTCAAGACATAAAATTTTTCATAAAAAAATCTATAGGGAATTAATAAAAAAAAAACAGCTGAGCTATTGACAATTTTTCGTCACTCTGTACGAGTGCAAATTTATTGCACAAAAGGCAAAAATTGAGGTTTAGTTTTGTATTCGGTTTTGCTCACTGTAGCTGTGCGAGGGAGCAAAGCACGTGAACCACAAGGACCTGTAAGTCCCTATATACATATATAATCGACTACAGGGTGCAGGACTTGATATGGCAAAGGGACCAAAGTATACGTGGGATCATAACTATTTCTAAACACTATCGTTGAACTCGGTTAGAGAAGTCTCTCTGTGTATGTGTGTCGACATAGAGTCGCTCTAAGGGTGGTAAAAGGGCTGTTGATAGGAGAGCTTTGCCTCGATCCATTTCCCCCTTTTTACCTCCACTCTCTTTGCCTCTCTCTCTCTCTCTCTCTCTCTCTCCCCCTCTCTCTCTCTCCCTCTCTCTCTTCCCCTTTCTCTCGTCGATGGTCGCTTAGCGAGCCAGTGAGCTCCAAACCCTCCATGATATCAACCCCCGAGGGATATCTCGACGCTCACTACCCTGGAAAACCTCGAGCTGTGCTCTGCTCTCTTCCCATTTCCAACTGGCTCTCAATGAGCGACACTAGCTCGGGCAGCCAGTTTTATTTTACAAATCCTCTCGGGATTCGGACCAACAGAAATAAATGCCCGAAAATTCACACCAACATGGATTTCGTTACACTCATATATATATATATGTGAGTGTAAGGCAATTTACCAGTTCAAAAAATAGCGTGATTAATTAACAAAATAATTTAAACCAGCAAACCATCAAGTTCCATCATTCGTGACTCGCACACACGACCAACAATTTTACCATTTTTTCATTTCGCTCTTCTCCCATCTAATTTTCTCATTATTACGAGAGAGATTAATTTAATGAAGAATGATTCTCGCTCGAAGGGTTCTCTCGTGGTTGGACAAAATTAGTCCATGGACAAATTTCATGCTGCGTTTAATTAATGCGTAAATTTTCCTCTCTGTTTTGTTTTTTTTTTTTTTTTTTTCTGGTTTGCCAACGACGATAACCAACCCCTGATGTATTTTCTCGCAGGTCGATTCAAATTCGTACAATTTGTATATATAATAACGTTGGCGTGGCAAGATCGAAATTGGATTTATCCAATTGACTGATGTGAAATTTATGACAAACAAAATTAATAAAATCCACGGAGCGTTAATCAACTAAAATTTCTTTAAAATAAAAAAAATTGAAGAAATATTTAAAAAAAACTGAAACTATCGAACTCCTATCGATTTTCTTTATACTATATTAGTTCTATTATCGATGAAACAAAACACCCCAGTTTATACGTCTACGATATATAAGCCGGAAATGTATGCGTCACGAAAAGCTTTTGGACAAGGGGAGAGAACGAGAATGACGCGATCGTGTGACGTGGCTAAAAGTTCTTCTTGGCGCCAACGTACATACACGCGATTCCTGCACGAGAGATGAGCAAAACTTTCTGGCTCGCAGTTTGCCTAATGTTGTACCGTTGTATGTGTTATAAAATATCGAGCTTTGTTTGAAAATTAAACAGCATGGGGGCTGTAATATTTTACAAAAGCTCGCAGTGAAAATAGGATAAAAGTTTATTGATATTACATAATATTTATATGCCAGGGTGATCTTAATAATAATAAAAATAATAAAAATAATGATAATAAACATGCACTGAGAAAAATAATTTAGTTCGTTTAAATAACTTTATTTATAATTTATATATATATATATAAATTCTACATTGCATTATATACGTGCATATATTCTATACGTGAATACAAAAACTCGACTCTAATTAGACTGATTATTGGTAAAAAAAAGTTTCTTCAAACTTCTACTGGAACGAGCGATGAGAATATTTTAGCCCTCTAGACCACACAAATATTTGTGGTAAATATTATTGTTTTCATCGTTTTGTTTCGAAATATTACAGAACGAAACATAGGAGAACGTAATTAGAAGTGATTATTCACGCGAAGAGATTCTAATTGTACGGATAATTAGCATTGAGCGACAATCAAGTTGCACGTAAACATCGAAAAACGGGAAGAGAGATAATTGGTGGAGATTTTTCCTCTAATCGAGTGAAGCAGATTTCACGAGCATCGATCTTACTCCCCAACTGAGCGAATATTTTATTTCCATTGTGTTTCTCCATTAACTGTTAAATTTAGGATAAGTCTAGTCGTAAAATAGAATCACTCGAGGCTGTAATAGCTGAGTGGCGCCATCTGTATGAATTATTAACGATCACTTTTTGTACTAAACCGAGAGATGGCGGGACAGTGGAGAAAAAGTAAAATGGATGTAGAAAATACGTAAAAAGTAGCCAGAGAAAGGGTGTCTATCAGCCAGTCAATTTAGTGTGGAAAATTATGCGAATATTTGGGAGACTCGTCTGAGAAATAATTCGCTCTTTGAATGCGAGGAAGTTGCTCTTTAACGAGGCTCTATTCACGAATAAACGTGGAAAGAAAGACATGAATGATAAGTCTATGATAAGTCTAGTCGTGAAATAGAATCGCCCGAGGCTGTAATAGTTGAGTGGCGCCATCTGTCAGAATTATTAACGATCACTTTTTGTACTAAACCGAGAGATGGCGGTACTGTGGAGAAAAAGTAAAATGGATGTAGAAAATACGTAAAAAGTAGCCAGAGAAAGGGTGTCTATCAGCCAGTCAATTTAGTGTGAAAAATTATGCGAATATTTGGGAGACTCGTCTGAGAAATAATTTGCTCTTTGAATGCGAGTATGTTGCTCTTTAACGAGGCTCTATTCACGAATAATCGTGGAAAGAAAGACATGAATGATAAGTCTATGATAAGTCTAGTCGTGAAATAGAATCCCCCGAGGCTGTAATAGTTGAGTGGCGCCATCTGTCAGAATTATTAACGATCACTTTTTGTACTAAACCGAGAGATGGCGGTACTGTGGAGAAAAAGTAAAATGGATGTAGAAAATACGTAAAAAGTAGCCAGAGAAAGGGTGTCTATCAGCCAGTCAATTTAGTGTGAAAAATTATGCGAATATTTGGGAGACTCGTCTGAGAAATAATTTGCTCTTTGAATGCGAGGAAGTTGCTCTTTAACGAGGCTCTATTCACGAATAATCGTGGAGAGAAAGACATGAATGACGGGAGGCAAGCAGGGTGGGTTCATCCAGAAGCTTGATAGAGAATTCAGTGATGCACAAGGCCGGACAGTTTTACATCAGCAAGCCATCTTTGACATTTAAATCCATGCAAATGGGCTGCGGGCTGTACGTGCAGCTTGTGCCACAGTCTGGCATTAGATAAGGCGCCGCAAATATTATACTCGAGGATGATGTAAAAGGGGTGGAAGGACGAAGAGAGGAGGGTGATAGTTCTTGTTTCTCCCGTAGAAACGATAGGGGTGGGGGGAGGGATAAAGTCACATAGAGGGTGAAAAGAACGCTGGATAGAGAGGTAGAGAAAAAAATAGAATTCAGACGACCGACAGGCGCCTGGACGTCCAACGTCGAGACGCAACTGATGACGCACGTATACGTATAGAAGAGAACACGACGAGCATTCGAAGCCTTGAAAAGAAAGCGACGATATAACAGAGGGCGAAAGGGGGAGAGAGCAGCAACGAGCGAGGGGGTGGCGTTCACGTGGCAGAGGGTGAGCTTGGAGATCTCAGTCAGGGAGGAGAAACTCTGCGAGAGAGAGGATGAGAAAAGTGGGTCGTGCGAGGATCGGCCAATTTCTTCTATATCATAATTTATTTTACTCTATATAGCATGTTGCGTACGCATGTATGACTAAGGGATGCGGCAAGTTTCGATCGCAATACGACAAAATTTTTGTCACACCAAATTTCTAGTGGAAGAGATTTTTTCTAAAATGGTCCATCTCGATTATTTTCTCTTTTAAATTAAATGTATTATTATCAAACATACAAAAATTTAATCTACATTTTTGCCCTTAAATTATTTATTATCGCACAGGCCCATTTTCTTGGCTGGGTGGACACCCAGCACAAAAAAAAACCTGTTCCTCCGTGTCACTATGTAATTCGTATTTTTTTGCGAGTTTCGATCGCAATACGACAAAATTTTCGTTACACCAAATTTCTGCTGAAATTATTTTTTTTCAAAAAAGTGTCCATCGATTGTTTCCTCTTTTAGATTGAATGTATTATTATTATTTAAGACATAAAAATTTATTCTAATTTTTTTTGCCCTTATAAATCATCGCTGAGGCTTCTGCCTGGTTATAAGAAATTTTCCTCCTACTGCGTTATTAATCGGTATTGGCTCATAAGTAGTAAAATCGAAAGGGCAGGATTCAAGTAAAACATTTGAGATAATGAAAAATAAATATAAAAAATATTTAAAATTTTACAGGCTTTAGAAAAGACGACAAGAAAACCTTCCAAGTGTTAAAAAATGCAGACATTTTTTAAATAAATCAATCTGACCTGTCTGGTGTTACCTGCAATATTTAAAATTAATTTACCCATCACGCAAATTATTGATCCTTCATTGCTTGCATCTCCTTCGGGTAAATTTATTTCGACGAAGGAAAACGAGACGTGTCTGAAAATGGAAGAGAGGAAAAAGAAGAGATTTTGTGATTGAAACATGAAGTGATTATCTTTTCAACACACAGGCAATGAAGCAGACATTTTCGTCTTATGATAAATTTCGTGCCATCTGCGGTGTATATTTCACCGTAAGAAGCCCAACATTACCCCAGCTGTTCCATCTAATACGTACGTACATATATATATATATATATATATATATATATATATATATATATATATGTGTGTGTATTTCCTGGTTATTACGTATTAGATAAACAGTTGAATATATATATATATATATATATATATATATCCACTGTTCATATAATATATATATATATATATAATTTCTCATAACTGCTATATTAATGTGTAAGTTCAAGGTCGCGCGACTGTCGATCTTGTATCTCTTCATCTCCCTCCACCATGACCTCCCGGCTCTATCTCTCACTCCCGCACCCCCCTCCCTCTGTCTCTTTGGCCTTTCACTCTGTCTCTCTCTCATTCCTTTCCTCTCCCTCTATCTTGGTTTATGTTACATTGCGATGGACCAATTATACCGCCGTCGAGTCTCCGGCGCCGAGGCAATTAGGATCGCGTCAATAAATTAGAGCCAATGTTCTCCTCGTTGTATCCTCTTCGTTCCTCATTCTCCCTTTCTCACGCTTAAAATGTCACCCCCGCAAACTTCACAGCGCATCAGGGATGAAAAAAATGTGTTTATTGGCCTGAAATATGTGCAAACTTCCGGGGAGTCATATACTAATTTCCGGTATATTTTCGTATTCGATCTATGTAACAATCAACGAAAAGAAATCCACAAAACGTTCCATCAAATCTTTCTCTCTCCCTGTCCCTATTTGTATATGATTCAACAATAGACATCGGGTCGTAATAACGTTAATTATATTATTTGTATTCGATGAGGGATTTGAATGTAGAATTATCAATAATAATAATAATAATAATAATAATAATAATACATTAATAATACGGATAATAACAAGCCCGAAGCCTCAGAGCATGGAGCATGTTTACCATGACGTATTATTACGTTCGTTGATCGTTTTTGTTCCGGATGAGGATGTGCGTATAAAACAAATATATAAAAATGATGAAATTATTATGAAGAGATTCGCCACATCATCACGATGGGAAGTAATTAAAACGAAAATTCGAACAATAATAATCGACGAAAGAAAGAGCACGAAAATTCATCAAAAATAATTTTTACGTTGAGTTTTTTCATTTTGAGAAACTTGTTTTTAAGTAGTAATTTCTCTGGCCGATATGGCAGAGCAACCGAATAACTGAAACTTGAATCGGCCTTCATGCCCATCAGCTGTGTCAATAATATCATGCGAAGAAAAAAACATGAGTAGAGGCGAGAGAGTGGGAGAGGGGAAAAAAATTGTAATGTGACTGGGCCACGTCATGGAGGATCGTACGATGTTGGAACTACTGACGTAACTGAACACTCATCGTCAGAATATATATATTTATATATAGTGTATTTGTGTGAAGGTGCGACGACGTGTCGGAGAGATTAGTTTGCTGAGAAAGTCATTGCGGCGCCCAATCGGTCGCGTGGTTAACCCACGCCACCGCGTGGTGGCGCGATTTTCAATCGAGAGAGGGGGAAGTATGCGCGTTATTGACCAACTAAGCTTACACAGCGTTATTTTGGTTTTACGATAGCTGACGTAGTAAAACTCGATTGGAAAATGCGTGTAGATGGCACACAATGCACCAGAGACTAAATGCTAATAAATGGTGTAATGTGCCATCTACATGGATTTTTAGATCCGCTTTTACTACATCGGTTACAGTAAACGGTCGTGTAAAATCGGTTACGTGTAAAATTGGTCATTGGCGTATGTATGGGTTCTTATCAAATTAAGCTCGCTGGAACGAGAGAAGCTCTACACACGGTCTGCATACGATGAGTCCAAATGGTGGAGGATATATGGTCATGATGAAGGATCCCATATGGACACAGAAGGTATTCGAAGGATCTGTGGATTCTCGTGAAATTATAGGAGACCCTTTCAATGAGATTACCGAGAGTTTAATTAGAGGGATTATAGGAAAAATGGACGACAACCTTACCAGCAAAATGTAGACTATAAAAGCGAGTAAAATGACTCTTTCATTACTAAAAAAAAATACGAGAAAGTCTTTCTGGGGAGTCGAAAAATGTGACAGCGATGTTTTGTTCAGGAAACAATGACATTTCGAATTTTAGATGATTGGGGACGTATAAGTGCGAACATTGAGAATGAAGTTTGAAACGAGTGTGAGATTGAACGAACTTTAGATTGAATTTATACGTTCTGAAATTGTTGGCTGGCAAAAGTTTTCACAGATAATTCTTATATGGTTTGCGTTAGTAGTAAGAAAATGCAGGGTGGCCTACTAACCCTTACTAACACTAAAAATAGTCTGAGGAGTCAATTTTTTTGTGTTAGCATTAAGAAAATGCTGGGTGAAAGGCAAAAAAAAGGGAAGGAAGGATGAAAAAATTAAACGATCCGAGAATATCCAGAGATTTCTAGTGAGCTAATATTTTTGTACCAAAGGGAGAGAGGGAGACGCTCATCGCGTTTCGTCAGTGGAGCATCAGTAGTGGCTTCTGAACGGTTGACAGAGAAAATATTCTCACAATTTCTTCCTCCTCTCTCTCACTCTCTCTTTCTCTCAAACTATCGTTGGAAGCTTTTAGACCAACGTAGCAGGAAACTCAGTCGTTGCTCGATCCTCGATCCTGCCTGGCAAGACCGTAAAACTTTACGAGTTTCGTTTTCCCACACCGCGCAAAACTGGCTGCCTGGCTATGGAGCGTTGTATTGTTACCGACTTTGGTGTGTTTCAGCCCCGCACACAGTATCCTTTCCAAAATAGGATGAGAGAAACGAGAGAAAAGCTCGAAATGGGCAGACGGGGGGAGTTTTACAGGGAGGCAAAAGAGCGAGAAGGGTTTAGTTGGACCCAACTCCTCCATATCGTAAAAGTTGGCCATTTGAGCATCTATCCACGAGCACACGTTCATGGTTATTTGTTTCATTTAATTCTTTATTACTTTCGATACGCGTCGATAAGTCCCTTCCTCTCGTCTTCTTCTTTTATAGGATCTTTTTGTTTTTATCGTAGTCTGCTTTTATACGGTCCATTTAAAACTTGGTATAAAGTATAAATTAAATAATGACAATTATTGAAAATTGTTTTTTATGAAAAAAATTTCCAAGCTGCAATTTTTTTATTTTCCAATGTCAAAAGGTAAAACATATACAGGTATAAATTGAGCTCATGGCGTATTCGCTTCAAACAATTAAATTGTTATATCGTTTCTCCTATTTGACAATTTATTTAATGGCAAAATCTACATGTGCCCGACTGGCCTTGGTTTTTTTAATAACATTTTTACGTTGTTTGCTTTTTTCATGGATTATAAAAAACTTCAAAATGAAGATATTTTTTATGGCAGCGCGTGAAAACGTCATTTAAATTATGCAGAGAGTATCATACCGAGTACCTACAGTCTAAATAAAGTTTATGAGTAATTTATCCGCATCTCGTAATCTCTAATACGTTTATATCGTCTGCCGCATCGGACATTTTGCTTCAAGATGAAAATTTTCAATCCCTTTATATGACTCAGCTGGTGACTGAGCGTTATTTCGAGTTATTGCAAGAGGCTTTACGAGGAGATCATCTGCAAGCAAGCATCGAGCAGACGTTATCGTTTTGTCACGTTTGCGCGGGCATTTTAGCAGGTTTTTTCTCTCGAATAGCCGATAAGCATGCCACGACAGTCTGATTATAACATCATGAAGCTCATTCTCGAACTAGTCCCTGCATATAACGACAATAAAATCTCTCAGAGCTTGATTAATGAAGAGAATTTGTGACGGACCAATTATC
The DNA here is from genome assembly GCA_963669185.1 of Dyspetes luteomarginatus. Taxonomy (NCBI): domain Eukaryota; kingdom Metazoa; phylum Arthropoda; class Insecta; order Hymenoptera; family Ichneumonidae; genus Dyspetes; species Dyspetes luteomarginatus. The sequence goes on from OY769906.1 coordinate 2,387,726, forward strand.
GATCAGAGCGCTTCCCCCTCTCTCGCGCTCCAGCGAATGAGAATTGAGGTGACGCCCACTTCCCACTCCAACTCTCGCGCTGGTAAGCTGCGCGAAGTTAAACTCCGGGAGATTCGACTGTATCACCAAGGATTCTCTGTAATTTCTCAAACTTTGTCTCCTGGCGAACTCGCAAATGGCATCGTAAAGTTACAAACAATCAGAAACTCCTGGTAATATTTCATCATGTGTAAGATGTGAAACGATAATTATAACCAAAGCGTGAACATCTGCTCTTTAATGTCTTCATTTTAATGCTTTTGGTCCATCATAAATTATACACGAAATATCATTGCTTTTCCATAAAGGGAAAAAACGTTCGGGTAAGGGTGAACATTTAACTTTTTGAAATGAAAAATCGTCTCGACGAAAAAAATTGTTGCGATCGGTATTTCCGGTGAAAATGGTATAAAGTCGAGAAAATAGTATCAAGCCGATCTTTGTTCGAAATTATTTATTTTTGGAAGAAAATTGTGTTGGGTTAAGGGAGAATTTTTAACTATATGAAAAAATAGGATAGACGAAAAAATAGTTATAATCGCGAGAGGACTTATACAGAGTCGATATCCGAGCAGCATTTCCATTGGAAAATCGAGTAAATGGATAAAAAAAATATTATTACGTTTTCCATTCACGTTTGGTGGAAAACGTGTTTACAACTATGGATAAACTTCGTTGACGGAAACGAGCTGGTGCGAAAATTCCACGACTATATATATATATATAGTGCGAGACATCGCGACGCTTAATACGCGCACTCGCGTTCCATGAAAAAGAATTTTCGTTCCAGCTCTCAGCTTTTCCCTCACGATTTTTCACATCTCTGCGCGAGAGCTCGAGAACCAAATAGAGAGAGAATTTCTCGACTTTCCCTCTTTCATCCCTTAAAATATCTATATCGTAGTTTGAGAATTCCCGATCGGGCAGATCGGAAAAAAGCGAGTGGGCGGAATTTCTATGAAAAGAAATAGAATTTATTTCGATACGAAAACTTTCATGACTTTTCGCTTTTATCGTTTCGGGCGTTTCTTTTTATTATTGTAAAAATCGTATTTTAAAACGTGAAAAGAATGCAAAGAATTTGGCGGACAAATAGCCAAAAATGTATTGTAGTAAAATATGGCAAAAACCAATTGGATTGAAACGATGGAGGATTTTGCGAACAATCGTCAAAAGTCTGAACAAATGTTATTGTTTTTTTTTTTCTCGTCATGAATTTGTTCTTTTTGCTGGTCTCACGCCACTCGCTCAAAAGTTTAAGGATTTCTACTACGGGGCTGGCTTGAGTATAGACGAAACAAACTAGTAACTTTTATTATATACATATATATATAAACACACACACACACACACACACATATGTATATATATATATTTGTGTGTGTTTTATATAGTTATATATATATATATATATATAACACTATATAAAACACATATACACGTATATACATATATATATATATACACACAGGACCACACAAGGCAAACTCTTCGGTTCCCTCTTGTATTTTCGCGACAACGCCGACGACAAGAGTAATCTGCTTACAGCCTGGGCGAATCCTCTTACTCAACCTCCACGCATATCATTGACGCTAGTAATGCTTCTTTTATGATATTCACCCTCGCCCCCTACGACTCAAAACATGTACTGTGTGTGTGTGTGTGTGTGTGAAGACGTCAGAGTTGGGTTATTCTGACGTTCTCTTTTCAATGCATATGAAAAAATGACGTACTGGAGCGTTCAATTGTAAATATATATCATAGAATTATTTCATTTTCATATCGATCGAGATCTATTGGAAAAAAATACGTTTTTTTTTTTTTTCATCCGTTATTATTTTAAATAATTTTTATTGCAATATTTTTATAAATTATCGGATATGTCTAGGAGATTTGGCAATCAGGTGGAATAAATAAGTGAGATAAGGGTGCATTATCGCGTATATTTTTCAAGGCAACTCGTGGCGTTTTCAAAACTCTACTTATCGATCTAAATCGCTTAAACGGTCGATGAGATATAAAAAAATGAAAATTGACATTTTCGATATTCTTTACGAGGAGAAAAATGATATATTTTGTTTTTTTTTTTTGGTTTGTACTGGATTAAGAATTTCAAAATTTTACGCTAATTACAAATCACATGCACCGAGATTTTGATGAAAAATCTCAAATTTTCACATAAAAATGCTCATGTTACGTGTTTGTGTATAGCAACTATAACAAAAACGTCAATAATAACAATGAGAATAATAACAACGTTAATAATAACAACGAGAATAATAACAACGACACTAACAACAACGCCAATAATAATAATAAAAATATTGATAATAATAATAATAATTATTGTCATTAATTTCTAAATAAATAATAAATAATTCTCATATTTGTCTCTGAGAATCTCACGTGGTGATACGAAGTAGAAAAACACGAATCACGAAAATTGATTCGATACGAAAGTCAAGACGCAAACACACGTATGTGAAAATCACGCGATGTTTTTCGGGATAAATTTTATTGAGATATTTCCTCCTCTTTTTTTTCACAGTTTCCATTGATAACAACGTTGGAAATGCAGTGAGTGGGAGTTGACTCGTGTCTTTTAATGCGTCATTCTCGTATCTCGTACGACAGGCGTCTTTCCTTTTCGCGCGAATTGGCACTCTCTCTCTCTTTCTCTCTCTCTCTCTCTCTCTCTCTTTCGTATTTTCCAACATGTGGGACGAAAAGCCGCTATGGAAGTTTTGCGTGAGAGCATCAGCGCTGACGTGTAAGCGCCACGCCACGTCGATTCTTCAGACTCAACGACAAATATATGTATATATATATATATATATATATATATATATATATATATATATATATATATATATACGCGATGAGTAATCGCGTAGCACATTTTCTCATTGCATCAGTTCGACTTTCAACATCACACGATTGATTTTTTTTTTTTTAATTACGAAAATGGGAATATTGAAATTCTGGAAAAAAAATTCTTCGTCACTCAAACGAGATTTTGTCAAAAAAATTTTATACGTAAATTCGATCTCAATTTCAACATTAAATTCGAGGTTAAATTTTGATTAGATTAAGCTTGACCTCGGGTTCAAGTTGGGTTTTAAATTCTGAATTAAGATTAAACTTAAGCTCGAAATAATGAGTAAAAAATTGAGCCCTCGAAATATTGTTTATTATTTGCAATTGATTGACTCGTGAAAAATGAAGTCGTTAGAAATTTTGTACAAATAATATTTGTGATCGTCATTCAAGCATTTTTTTATCAGTTCGACTTTCAACATCACACGATTGATTTTTTTTTTTTAAATTACGAAAATGGGAATATTGAAATTTTGGAAAAAAAATTCTTCGTCACTCAAACGAGATTTTGTCAAAAAAATTTATACGTAAATTCGATCTCAATTTCAACACTAAATTCGAGGTTAAATTTTGATTAGATTAAGCTTGACCTTATTTATTTATTGTTTGCAATTGATTGAGAATATTTGATTGACTCGTGAAAAATGAAGTCGTTAGAAATTTTGTACAAATAACATTTGTGATCGTCATTCAAGCATTTTTTTATCAGTTAGAATTCAATAATGCACTATAATGAGCCAAAAGAGCTGATAATTTTTCAACTTAATCAAGCAGATCGATATGTGCGGCTTAGATCGAGATATAAATAAATAAAAATCGTCATTCAGGGTTAAATATTACGATTAGAATTTTTAATTCGTGTTAAAAAAAATCACTACGAATATTCATAACGTATGTTTTGTTTTTCTTTTTAAATTTATTTTTAGACTTAAAAAAATTCCTCTAATGCTAATACAAAGTCTGATTTTTCTAGAATTAATTAGGCGGTATGATGGCACTAATTCGAGGCTCTATAGTCATTGCAAGAAGCAAATAGAGAACGAAAGAGATGGAGAGGGAAGTGAGCGGGTTCCACGTTGGCGAACGTCGCTCGTGTGACTCTCAAAAAATAAAATCGAGATAGAACTTCGAGCTTGGCGTTTCGCGGGTGAATGGCGATGAGCAGAGAAGGGGAAAAACATTACGTGTCTGTCAAGTGAAAGAGAAAAATCATACGTTATCGTGAGAGAAAATTATTGATAAATGAAAACGATAGTGCAATTAATCACAAAGAATTTTCAAAAAAATTCTTATTAAAGAATTTTCAAAAAAATTCTTCTTAACGAATTTTCAAAAAAAATCTTTTTAAAGAATTTTCAAAAAAAATCGTATTAAAGAATTTTCAAAAAAATTCTTATTAAAGAATTTTCAAAAAAATTCTTATTAAAGAATTTTCAAAAAAATTCTTATTAAAGAATTTTCAAAAAAATTCTTATTAAAGAATTTTCAAAAAAATTCTTATTAAAGAATTGTGATGGTCCGGAGCGGATTTAATAAGAGTGATCGGTCGGATATATATATATTGTCTTTAATAGGTCGATACGAAAGTTAGAGAAGTGCACGGGGGTTTAGGAGGAGAATTGTAGTTAATTGAATGAATGTTGGAGATGAACTGACTTTCAGGTGACGCTCTCGGGAGCCGAGAGTCAAAGGGCCCATTGTCTTAGGGCCCTTTTATTCTCGGCTCTAGTCTTAGGGCCTATTGGAGGGGATACCACGTGCGTGATGCATCCAGCATCCACGCGTGGACCGTGGGATTAAGTCGGTTGGCGCGAGAAGTGCTGACGGATTCGTCAGCATTCGCGGGAATAAAGATTAGGATTAAGGTGGTGTGGATGGATGGGACTTTAAGGTGTTGGATTTAAGGTGTGGAAAAGGACAGTTAGGAATAGGGGAATTGTGGGGCCGTCACAGAATTTTCCAAAAAAATTCTTATTAAAGAATTTTCCAAAAAAATTCTTATTAAAAATTTTCAAAAAAATCCTTATTAAAGAATTTTCAAAAAAATTCTTATTAAAAAAATTTCAAAAAAATTCTTATTAAAGAATTTTCTACCCCAATTTCCTCCTTAGTTTTTATATTTATGTCATTTTTTTTCTCGAGCTTTTAACATTTATTTCAATCTGGTGCCGTCTGATCGTTTATGCAAGAAAAATCTGTTACTACTTTGCCGCGATCGACTCGCCAAAGAATCAAATAAGTAGAAAAGGTGAGGAGGGAGCAGACCCGAGGTGGCCTGAGAAGGAAAAACGAGGAAACAATTCCTCGCTTGTATAAGACACAAAGAGAGAGAGCGAGAGAGAGAGAGAGAGAGCGGGAGAGAGAGAGAGAGAGAGAGAGAGAGGGAGAGAGAGGGAGAGAGAGAGAGAGAGAGAGAGAGAGGAAAACGAGGCGATCAGGAGGCTGAGGAGAGAGGAAGCACAAATGATTCGGATCGCACGAGACTTGCGAGATTTGGAGAGGGGTGAGAAGTGGCGTGAGCGCTCGGCGCATGCGCACTAGACGTTTCTTACCTTCAAAGCCGAGTGCCGCCAAAAAGCGAGCGTACGAGCCTCAGTAGCGTACAAGCCGGTCACCGAGCAAGTAATGGGCGTCTCGAAACACTCAACGCAACACTTCTCGGATATAATTTTTTCTAATTATTTAAACATCAAACCGGCTAAATTTGTTTAAAAAAATATATACATAAAAGCGAAATAATTGACAATTTATTGAAAAAAAAATTTGCTATAATAAAAATAATAAAAATAAAAATAAAAAAAATTAAAGAAAAAAACAAAATTGCTCTCTTAATTGTTATTTAGAAAAATTTAATTAAAAAAAATTCCAAGTGTTTTTCCAAGATCGCAATTTTTTGTGCTTTTTATTTCTCGCTGAGGGAATAAAGAGAGAAAAAAATAATAATAATAATTGAGTTAAAGTTTGTGCGGAAAAATCGTTGAAATTTCATCTGTACGAGGGGAGAGGACAGAAAGTGAAAAATCTTTAAAGTTATAAGAAATTATGAAGAACGTCGTTGAGAAACAATTGTCCTGGTTTGCTATTTTCATGACTGCCTTCTACTCTCGTGAGTACTATTTTTATATTCATTTTTATTCCTCTTTTTATATCATTTTTTTTTTTTTTATCGCCAGCAGCTGATTTTATTATTATTTTTTTCGATAAAGAAAGAAAGTTGAACGTGTGCAAGATTTTATTTTAGGATCACAATAACTTGGTGGGCAAAAATAATTCAAGAATCCAAGGATGAATAGAAAAGAAAAAAAAAAAATTAATTCATCAACGTTTCACACCCCAATGCGTGAAAATTCCAACTTCCGGTTATTTTTGCCCAATCTCTCGGCTAATTTTTCACCTATTTTTTTTGGCACCGAAAATTTTATTTATTTAACGCGCCATTCGACGAGTGTTCACAAATTTGTTTACGCTTTTCTTCGATCATGTAATTTAAATCGCACTACGAGCCTTTAATGGACACGAAATATATAATGATAATAAAAAAAAAAATCTGATCATGCGATGTGGATTGCGTGATATAATTTGTTTACGTTTTCGATCCATTCACGCTTCGTTATTGTTGGACTCGATTCCCGTATATTGCTCGTTCAGCGAGATGACTAAACTGACCTATAACACGCGTTAAATAAACACATATAAATGCTAGACTAACATAAAAACACGCATTAGTGCTGAAACATGATTTGTCAGCAATGCAAAATGTGCCTCGATCTCGCATATTGGACAGATTTTTTTTTTTTTTTTTTTCATTACGCTAAGCAGACTGACGTTTTTCCCTCGATCGCGCCTATTCTGCATAATTTGAATTACGTAAAGAGGCAAAACAACAAAACGGATTTTGTAATTATTTCACAGTATTCTCTGGATTGTTTTCTTTGAAGAAAAAAAAAAAGTGAATTTTATTATAAAAAGTGTATCGCGATGGGAAAAAATTGAGCTTGAAGAGTTTGAACTCAAAATTAATCTCGGAGTGGAGGAGAATTTTTTGTAAAAAAAAAAAAAAACAATTGTTTCAATAAAAATTTCATTTTTGAATAAAAATTCTTTTTTTTCATAATTGAAATTTCGTGATAATTATTTTCCAATTATCAATTCATCGAGCTTATTTACTGCTATAAAATTTAAAAAATTTAACAATTTTCCTGACTCTATTTTCAAGGTCGGATAATTGTCGTATGATCGGAGTGAAAGAAAAAAAAAATTATTATAATTTGTCGGGAGGAAGAATTCTCGAATGATCCAAGAGAGGCTCGTTCAGAGGCAAAAGAGACCGAAAGACGGAGAGAAACCAAGAGAGAGAGAGCGAGAGAGAGAGAGAGAGAGAGCGCGCGAGAGAGAGACAGAGAGAGAGAGAGAGAGAGGGAGACAGAGAGACAGAGAGAGAGAGCGCGAGAGAGAGAGACAGAGAGAGAGAGAGAGCGCGAGAGAGAGACAGAGAGATAGAGACAGAGAGACAGAGAGAGAGCGACAGAGAGAGATGTATAATCAGCTCTCTATCTTGAAATAGCGCAAGATTAAATGTTGCGTTGATGCGTCTCTGTGTGTGGGTTGGGAGTCTCGAGAATGGTTTATATCGGTGCGTGCCAACCGGCCAGGCGGCGGACCACGTGGTCACGTATTCTCCGTTACATCGTACGATATGACGTAGAGCGCTGGGATTGGACGAGAATATGGGCGTGAGCCACGCGTTTTTCTTCATCTCTCTTTCTATTTAGCTTCTTCTCTCTCTCTCTCTCTCTCTCTCTCTCTCTCTTTCTTATTTTTTCTCTCTTTCTCTTCTTACAGTTTTTCTCCTTTTATGCTTTCTCTCTCTCTCTCTCTCTCTCTCTCTCTCTCTCTCCTTCGCTCTCCTGTTAGCTACATATATACATAACGAGCATTCTCACACACGTTGAAAGGCGCCTGCACACCTGCGGTGCGCTGGCATGACTGCCACGAGAGCTCTGAAAGGCTCGCGCGGTCCATTCTCTTCTCTCTTCGTCATTTCCTCTCTCGCTCGCATTTTCACCAACCCGCATGCGCATCTCTGCAACTTTAAACCAATGTATACATATATATAAATATATATATATATATATATATATATATATATATATATATATATATATATATGTATATATATATATATATATATATGTATATTTTGGCTCTATAAAGGGTGCAAACTGGCGACGAAGGGTGCCAGGATGAGCGCAGCAGCCGTGCGGAGATCATCCTCGCAGTTCTCGCTTTCTCGTATACTTGCAACTCTCTCTTTATTTCTATCTCCCTGTCTATAAGCTGTGAAAATTATCGGGTCAGCCGAGGGAGCCAATTCTTGAACATATCTCAGTCTTCGAACACTTTGGAAAATTTCAATTTATTACGAATTCAACCCTTTCGGTACAAACATGAGTCTTTTGTGTTCTCAGCCGATTCAATTTATATCCCCAAATATTGATTATTCTTCGATAATTAAATCATACTAAATTTAATTATTTTCCAACCAGTCGTAAAGGTCAAAGTTTATTGATAAATTGTCCGAGATTTTTCGAATTTTTTTAACAAGGGAAAAAAGTAATCAAACTCGAAAGACTCATGTTTGTATGGATCAGATAACCTTTTTTTTACATTATAGTTTAAGGATTAATTGACGAAAAAAAATAAATTACCGATCGATATCGTCTCAATGATGATTAATGATTGAGTGTTTTTCAAAAATAAAAACAAACAAAAATCGGTCATGCATTAACGATAATTAATGAATTTTTACGATGCACGATTAAATGATTTGTCACTGATCGAATCATAGCAATTTTACGAGCTAATGGCCAAAAAAGTTTCCTCAAAAAATATTTCGTAAATTATCGAGAAAAAATTCCTCAATATATATATTTATATTTATATATTTAAAATCGTAAAATTTAAAATGAGTTTAGATTGAATGATGAGGTAAGATAAATAAATATATATATATATATATATATATATATATATATATATATATATATATATTGAGCAATTTAAGCATGTCGAAAAACACTCAATCATTAATCATCATTGAGACGATATCGAGCGGTAATTTAATTTTTTAAGATAAGATTTTTTAAGATAGATAAATATATATATATATATATATATATATATATCATTCAATCTAAATTCATTTTAAATTTTACGATTTTCCTTTTCAATATGTTTGAAGTCGATTTTTCAGGGTCCACAATTGACACGAGCAGTCATCTCTTAGATTCCTCAATTCAATTCTTCGTTTTCTCTTTTCATTCGATTTTCTTGTGCTGAAATATTTGTATCATTCTTCTTCTTTTCATCGCTCGACACGCTCCCTTGCCGTATAACTCGGCTCCAGACTGCATTCCACATTACCGGTGAAGCCTGAATTCATGGAATTGCCACGAGCAGGAGGGCGAGTACGTGCGAGATGCAGGCAATGCACACACAGGTGCAAACGAATATTGGACCTCTTACAGCCAACATTCTAACACTTTTGTATCTCTCTCTCTCTCTTTTTTTTTTATCTATCACTCCCTCGAATCTAATATAATCGCATTCCATATTATATAGATATATATATATATATTATTGTAATATATAATAATATTATATATATGAAAAAGTATATAATAATATTATATATACGAAAAAGTATATAATAATATTATATATATGAAAAAGTATATAATAATATTATATGTACGAAATAGTATATAATAATATTATATATATGAAACAGTATATAAATAGGGAGTTATTGGGGTTTAGGGCAGGTGGAGTGTCTGTGAGTATTTATATGAATGTTTGTGAGTACATGTGTAATGCCAGGCACAAATTTGTACTTTATTCTTATATAAATCTGCTTATTTGTGAATCATCTGCTAAGTGACACCCCTGTGGCGAAAACTTTGGATCCCCCCCCCCCCCCCTCTCTTTCTTCCTCTTTCTCTCTCTCTCTCTCTCTCTCTCTCTCTCTCTCTCTCTCTCTCTCTCTCTCTCTCTCTCTCTCTCTCTCTCTCTCTCTCGCTCTCTCTCTTTCTATGCATTCCACAATCTCAAACTTGCATAAATTTTTTCGACCTCTCCAACTATAAACCTCTGCAGTTCAAATTGAATTCTTCTTCGTTGTTTTTTGTTTTTTTTTTTTTCGTCCTTACCGCTATTTCGCTCCAAATTAAAATTTCATCACAAACTTTCTTTGATAGAATAAACTAATGATAAATTTCTACGAGCTTTTTGTTCGTTTGTTTTTTTTTTTTTAAATTTGTTACGTCACCTCAAGTTCGATCATATATTTCTCCCTCCCCCCCCCCCCCCCACACAAACACAGACACACGTGCGGACGTTTTCAATTTTTCGCCTCATCACACTGTGATCGCAAAAAGCTCGCTCGTCAGATTCAAAATGGCATATAATGTAACGAGCTGTTACAATTCATAAATACGTGACATTTTTTGACGTTGTCGGGGGCGAGTTAACGAGAAAGTTTGTTTGTTGCATAACAAAACAGAAATAACAGCATAAGGAGTCACTGGTGGAGAGGGCGGGGTTTTGCAATTTGCAACCCCTGAGGGCATGTCAATTTGCATCCAGTCATCCACGACCTTGTCGACAATATATGTATATATATATGTATATATATAGTATATGTTTTTGTATGTGCTTGTATATGTATATGAATAACGCATATATTTAATGCGTACATAGAAACGATGTATGAACTTGGCTGATTGAAAAGCGACTCAGTGAGAAAGTTGTGTGCGCACGTCAGTGCGTCCACCCTCGCAGCATCGACATAAAAAATATAAAATATGAATTTACGATATTTGTTTGCTTCTATGCAGCGCAAAAACATCGATACGCGCGCTTTCATGGGCTCAAATAAGCTCTCTCACTATATATATATTTATATATACACACAAGGGATGTATAGAACTTTCTCCTACCTCCCCTCCCCTCCCCCCCAACCTCTCAAAGAGTTTCAACTTCGTCGATGATTATAGAGTTCGTCGCCGAGCTTCGACGAACTTTTATAAATTGACGTGAAATTACACCGGATGTTACATGCACCGACCTTTCCCACACCACGCCTCTCCCCACGCACACAAAAGGGATGGAATAATTGTTCCGAATTGTACACGTGTGTGTAACTATATATAAAAAAAAAATGGGAGAATTACATCGATATTTCTTGACAAATGTTTATTTGCTGGTAAAAAGCTTCGTGTAGGTCTGAGCAATTAAATTTTATTATAAATCGTGAGACATATATTGTATAGAAATTCTAGTATATGTTGGATGGATATAAAAATAAATGAATGACAGATTTTCGAAGCTCTAAAGCTTTTTATTCTCAATACCTTGTTATAGGTCAGATTTAAATTTGACCTAACGAGATATCGAGAATAAAATTTATTTGCTGGTAAAAAGCTTCGTGTAGGTCTGAGCAATTAAATTTTATTATAAATCGTGAGACATATATTGTATAGAAATTCTAGTATATGTTGGACGGATATAAAAATAAATGAATGACAGATTTTCGAAGCTCTAAAGCTTTTTATTCTCAATATCTTGTTATAGGTCAGATTTAAATTTGACCTAACGAGATATCGAGAATAAAAATTAACGATTCAATTTTTACCGTTCGTTATATAGCTAAAAGTAATATTAAAATAGATTGTCGATTGAGGTAATTTTATCTTGGCCTTATCAAGCTTTGACCTCATTTAACTGGGTCATTCTGTCCGGACCTTATCGATCTTTGGATCATTCTCGATTTGACCTCAAGGTCCGTTGTCAATTTTTTTTACATATATTTGACCTGACGAGCCCTTATCAAGGTTAATCTCACAATTTAGCTAATTCGATGTTTATCCTGACCTTAACAATATTGACTCTCCTTAACTTGACCTCACGAGACCTCAGCAATGTTTGACCTCATCGAACTCATCATCTTGCCAGATTTTAATAATTCTAATCATTCATAATTTGACCTCACTCGATTCAACTCCAGTCTTGTCCTCATTCAACCTCATGGATACATTAAATACTCACATGCGTACACGCAGCTCCAATTAATAAAAAAATCGTGATATATTTTATTTATCTTTGCATGAACCTCATATCAGCATTTGGGACTTTTGACCTCAGCATTGCTGATAACCCGTTCTGTCTGACGCTCAGTCTGGATTAATTGAGATATATTAAATGTGTTTGTTTTTTTTTTTTAATTTTTTAATTTTTATTTTACTATTTATATAAATATTATCTCGTTCATTATCGGCTGACATTGAAATTCTCGAGTTCCGTCAATCGAGATTCCGAGTCTCGCGTCTTCCTGGAAAAACATCAGTTCGAAGCGAAGAAGGAGATGATACAAAAAAAAAAAGTTCTTCGACCGGTTTTACCGATCGTTAATTTTTTCAAACGTCAGCAATGGTAACGATTCATCGATAAGGCTTTCCGTTTCTACAATTCCGATTGTAGTGTGCTCCGATTACTATAAACGGACTCAAGCCGATCTTTATATACAAGAAAGAGAATCTTTCGCAGAAAACTCTGCTGCCTCCTGTCGGAGAAAAATTGCACTAGAGCTGGCAAAAAAAAAAAAAGAAAATCAAACGGAAAAAAAAAATTCGGGTGAGGTCAGAGTGCGTGATTAAAAGTTCGAGATATCGATCAAAAAATTCTATTTTCACGATATATTAAATTCTTCCCCATAGCTTCTTTCTCGTTTTACTTTGTTGGCGGCAAAAAAAAAAAAAAAACTATCGTCAATCATTTATTTCGAACGGGCCATAATTACGATTCACTCATATGGATTTATTATCATAATGGAATGCAATTGTGAAATGCGACAAAAAAAAAAAAAATTCGCAACTACGAACTCGATTTTCTCTGTCTGACCAAATGCGAAGCTTTTTTTTCGCTTTCGCATCGCACAGTGCCATGACCCAGAGTCACGCGATGTTTTACTATATATATATATAGTAAAACGTCGCGTGACTGGGTACATATATATATATCAAAGAGCTCTGTATTATAAATATATATATATAAATATATATATATATATATATATATATGTATCTATATTTATATGTATAAATATATATATATATATATATATATATGTATAATAGAGAGCTCTTTGAGCACGCACACTGTCACGCTGTACGCTCACGCACGTGAATGTATAAAAATTCCTGACTGACCAGTTTCATTGTCATGACGTTCGTTAATCCGTGACTATTGACGTCGGGCTCGACAAATTGAGTGCAGAATGAAATAAAAATCGTGCCAAAAGTTTTATTTTATTCTCCCTCCCGGTTCATCGAAGCTCTCATCAGCAGGGATATTGACTTTGGCATGAAATTTTTTCTCTTTGGTTTAATTTTTAATGAACAATATATTTTTAACGAATGATTTAAATTGATTGTAAAATTGTATTTTTATTTATCTGCAATTTTATCTTGCTGTGATAGAAAAAAAAAAAAGAGTAAAGGTCAATGTTTATAATTTTATTAAAATGTCTTTTTGTTTTAAAAAAGAGACGAATACGTTGAATATTTAAGATGACAAATCTGAGAGACCAACGAACGTTGTAGTAACAGTAGATAGGGACGGGGTTATAACAGACATGCAGGGGAAAACGTGTCGACAACGAAGCCAGTCCAGGGTTAGACAGACGGAATGACGAGATAAACTGAATATAATCCGGGCTCGCTCTGTACAGTACAGGAGAGAGATGGGGGTGGGTGATGGGATGAGCGAAGGGTCAGTATACACATGCATGTCGTATAAATATATATATATATATATATACATATATATATATATATCTGAATATACGTATATATATATATATAAATATACGTATATATATGTATGTATGTATGTATGTATATATAGAGCAAACCACTCGTAATCGCAATCAAGCACATACTCGGTTGCTCTAGCATGCTCTCGATGACTCTCGAGCGTGAGAGATAAAATATCAGCAAAATAAATGAAAAAAATAAAACAACCCTTTAAACTTCTCGACTTTCGTCAAAAAAAAAAAAGCGTAATCGTCACATTGTTCACTCAATTCTCATGAAAAATTGACCCCATATAAATTTAAACGAAAATCATTTCAAATAAAGGGAAAAGATTGCCATAATTGTGCACCAAATTTCAGACTGATCGGTCAAGCAATTCTCGAAATTAAAAAAAAAAGAAAAAAAAACAGTTCTCAAAGCTAGAGAGGAAAAATAAATGAAGTAAATGGTACTAATGACAATTTATAATTTGTATATATATATACACATATATATATATATATATATATATATATATATATATATGTATATATACACATATAAATAAATGTATATTTATGTATATATATATATTCCCAACTCGTTATTGAACGAGCAGCTCTAAATTTGTCTGCGTTGCTCGAGGTTAAATGTTCTCGCTCCAATGATATATTCTCAAGAATATATCTGATAGAGTCTCAATAAAAGATTCTGATCGTTCTTATTTCTGTGTGTACTCTGTTTTCATTTCTTCCTCTTATTTTCTACGTATATGCATAATAATTTAAATCGTCTGATTTTTCAATACGTCACGGAGCTTTTTGTTTTTCTTAATATTTTCAAATCGTTGAGTTTCGTCACACGGAGGTTTTTGTTTTCCTTCGTATTTTCATCGTTGAGTTTCGTCGCCAGTTTTTGTTTAAATGGCTCGCACACATTTTCCATATTCATTGGCGCGTGTCACGTTTGCTTATAATTAAGCATTCGTATATAATATATACTGTACATACACACATATATATATATATATATCTGTATATATAGAAATATATATATATAGAAATATATATATATATATATATATATATATATATATATATATTTACATATATAAATATATGACAAACACACCTTGTGAGTATAAGTACGTGTGTGTCTGTGTAAGAGAGAGAGAGAGAGAGAGAGAGAGAGAGAGAGAGAGAGAGAGAGAGAGAGAGAGAGAGAGCCTCATGCGTTTTTTCATGCACGCGTGTCAGGGCATTCGAGAGTGCGAAACCCGCGAGGTGGGCAGCATCACAGTGTGAGTGTATGTAATAGTATTTATAACGCGACCAAGAGGGACCATCGTACGATGTCGTATCGTCCAATCAGAAGTGACTCGCGGGTTCTGTCTGGCCTTGCGCGAGCCGCCAGACCGCGCTCACCGACACGCACATTTACACATATAACACATCAAACGCGCCTTCGACCTCATACGATAATTTTTACCTCTTTCTCGCTCTCATTCTCCCTCTACGAGAGCTCATTTGCTCTCACCCACACGTAAAAAACAAAAGAAAAAAAAAAAAAAAACAAAAAAAAAATATATATATCATTCACGCTCTCGGTCAAAGAGCTCGGTGGATGAGAGCAAATTTATACGAGCGATTTATTATCGGTTACGTGTGCGTAAATTTTGTCTGGTTCTAATGGTTTTATTTATTTTTATCGGAAATTTATACGTATAGAACTATATCACTTAAATCATTTGATAGTATATATATATATATATATATATATATATATATATATATATATATATATATATATATATATATCTATGTATATATAAATTGTTACATTATTATTATTACTCTCGGTAATCAAAGATATAAGAAACGTTATAGATTACCCCATCAAGTTCTATATTTCCGGCTCTAGATATCACTCGTGTACTATTTATATTCATTTGTATATAGATATATATATATATGTATATAGATTTTCTTTATATAGCGACGAATGACCGTAGTGAATATCGAGTGTCGTTAATGGCTAATTATTCGCCTCGACTCCTGATTATATTAGTATATATAAATGCACTATCATGTCCATGGAATTCGATAGAGACGTCTTATCAATGACGTTTACCGTACCAGATTATATTTTAAGTATCAAGATTAACGAATTCCGAGATATGAAAATTTCGACAAATATTTATGAATAATTATCCTGGTATTTTGTTTGGTGATAATGAAGGCGATAATGATTTTGGGGAGAGAGAAAAAGAGCTCATCGATATACTCTCAATATATTTGTGATGTATATATAGCGAGAGAGATGCTGTGTGTAAGTGTCGAGGGAAAGTGGTCAGACTTGATGCTCTTTTCACTCTGTTGACCATCTGGATTCATCCATATGGAAGCTTTTTATGAATTAAATTAAATTGTAATACGCGACTGCATAGACACTGAAGTGAATTTTAATTAATGTTTTGTTTGTTTTAAATATTTTTTCATAACTTTATCAAAGTTATTTATTTTTTTGATATATAATTCGGTGTGTAATCTCGTATATATGAATGAGAAGCACTGAAAATTTTAGCAAAACAAGCATAGAATTACCACAAGCAACTTTACTATTTCTGCGGGCAGTTCTTTTTAGCACGCAACGTCTCTACTGCCTCTCTCTCTCTCTCTCTCTCTCTCTCTCTCTCTCTCTCTCTCTCTCTCTCTCTCTCTCTCTCTCTCTCTATGTCTTCTCGAGTGTTGGAGAAATTTTAACGTAACGCAACGAGAGCGCAATAAATTTTGTACACGCAATCGACACTCGTCACGTAGTATCGTGTGACACACCCGTCGTGACTGCGAAAAAAAATACACGAGTGCCACAGGAAGTGAGAAAATCGAGCGGTTCGATCATAGATCTTTTGGATCTATATAGATCTAACCAGTGATTCCCAAATAAAACAGGGATGAACCTTTGATTAACGGTGGAAATTATGCCAGAGATGAGAAACGAGAGTTCATAGATCGCATTGATCATGGATCATTCTGATTTTTATAGAATTGTGAGATCTATAGATCATTGGAATTTTTATAGATCGTATGCTAGTTTCCAAATGAATTTGCGAGGGACGAGCCCTCTCGAATGAGTTTCGATTCAACAGGAAGTCAGAGAAATGTGCACTATAAAATTTTATAGATAATAAATCTTCCGAATCTATAGATCTCTAAGATCTATAGATCCTACAGTAATTCCCGGGTGAAATATCGAGGGATTACCCTTTCGACGATTCTAACAATTGTACAGGAAGTTGGAAAACTCAGCCGCTAATTCTTATCGATCATAGATCTTATCGTTTAGAGATCTCTCCGATCTATAGATTATTCGGTAATTCCCATATTAAATTCTATCGATTATCTCTCAAATAATTGAAGCAAAAAAATAAAATTGTTTGATCTTATCGTGCCGAAAATGGTCAACCACGATAAAGTATATTTTTAGTACGAATTATTATTTTTTTTTTAACGTCAAACCACCCTTATTTTTACCGAGAAAACAAACTAGAAGGGGTCAAAGGACCAATACGAAAAGCCTCGAAAGGAGTTTCTTTCTTCTTTTTCGATTCTTTCTCGTAATAACGAATTTACATTTTCATGCATTTCTCCATTCTTTTTCCGGAAAGTTCAACGTAATGTGAGTGGAAAGTGACCCTGCGAGTGAATACTCCGAAAATTAACTAACGACCGTAATGTCCGTAATTTCTCTCCCACGAGGGTCGTAACCTCGTTCCTGTTTCACCCTTGTTTCACCCCTGTAATACATATACGTGTCCACACGACGTGTATTATTCGTCTATTACACATATATGAGAGTTTCTCTGCTTTTGGAAAATGTCAGGAAAATTTATAGTTCCACGTAGGGGTGGCAGGTAAGCATCCCCTTTGCTCAATGGTCCACCACCGAAGGGACCACATATACGACACGACAATAAAATTCGTTCGGTTTCACCTCCACCTCACCTTCGCCCCTGTTACGTTATATATATATATATATATATATATATATATATATATAAGATATATATAGCTATACAGCTGCAATTGTTTTTTTTTATTCGCTCTGTGGGCACTTTTTGGGCCATGTGCGTGCAATTAAGCTCCGAGAGAACGACGGAAATGGAATAAACCCTCGGCTACGTATTTAATCGAAATAAAATGGGATGGGAAACGTTCTCGCGCGCCAGCGGCTTAAAAACCGGATAGAGAGAAAGAATTGAATAAATAAAAAATAGAGCCGAAGCGGTGCACTCTTTCTCTCGTTAACTGACGAGAGATAAATCGTTGGATGAAAACAAAATAAGAGAAAAAAAAAATAATCAAAACAATATTTCGCTGTCAGGGTGGCTCTCGGTGATATTTCGCGTCGTTACGTGGATACGTGACGGACAGGGCGAGCTATTACCGCCCGTTTATGTCAGTAAATTGGACCGTTTTATACCGATTTTTTGCCACAATGAATTTTCGTACGTACCAGAGGATATAGAAATGATGAGAAATATTTTCATTCCACTCTCGACGATATGGAAATTGTGAAAACATTTTTTTTTTTTTCCTTTCATTTTCATATCCTGTATTAATATTTTAGGATTTTATTGGCTTGTCAAATGCAGGATTAACCAATAAAATGAATAATGTCGATTTTTTTATCAGGGGAAAAAAACAATTTTTCTGCAGACACTGAAAAGCCCAAAAGTTGAAATGTTGTAATTAAAATTAAATCACGAGGGATGGAAAATTTTAATTGCCATATTATTAATCTATCAACTTTAACGATTTATTGTAAATTTTTTTTTTTAATTTAATTATCAAAAGCTTTCATCTTTTATATTATTTTACTTTTTTTTTTAATTAAAAAAAATTCAATCATAGGTTTTTTTTTAAATCTGAACCGATATATTTGCCCTATCACAGGTCACCCTTTTTTTTTTTTCTGTGTCGACCTTTAATGGCTTTTCAGCTGACATATTTCCCGAGAGCGTGTAAACACGAAAATAAATGGGTGTAAATCTCACAAATCTCAATGTAAACGTTTAAACGGAACACGCACATTGTAAATCGTTTTTGCTTCCTCTAGCGAGTGCGCTGATCGAGCAAACGACGACGACGACGACAACGATAGTTGTGCGAGGACAAACGATTTCCGTTGATAATCGTCTATCGATCGGGATGTCCTACCGTTAGAACTAGTGTCGATACTTCCACGCTCGTTTTCAACGTTTCCTATTCCCATATACATGTATACACATTTCCTGTATAAATAACATATAGGCGAATATATATATGTATATATATATATGTAGATTCGAGAATCGTTTCTAAAGTATTGTATATACATATATATACATATACATATATATACATCTATATACATATACATGTATATACATATACATATATATACATATATATATATACAATTCTTTAGAAACGATTTTCGAATCTCGATTAATGACACCGGGTTAACTCGGGTCAGAATCCAAACCCATTTTAGTGCACGATATATACATATATATACCTATCCCAGTTATTTCAAATTTTTTTTGTTTCTTCGTTTCACAAATCGTTTTTATCGTAATTGCATTTTGGCTTCGACTCTCCGGTGAGAAAAAAAAAAAATTAACGAGTCAGTATAAAAATGATGAAAAATCCATCATGGACGATAAAATTAATGATCATTCTAATAATAATAAAACCAGCAACAACGATAAAAATAATAATAATAATAATACTTATAAAAAAAATGTGCAATCGGTGTCGAATGGGTTAACAAGCGCGGATGTAAATAGGTCAGTCGGTCGTCCTTGAGATAAGAACAATTTTCATTCCATCGCTTTTGTACATCGTTGTGTTTTTTTTTTTCAACCCCCAAGCATTTACTCTACAGATTCC
>OY769906.1:2407624-2437624 GCA_963669185.1 Dyspetes luteomarginatus
TTTCCTATATCAACGAGGCCTTTATTATAACAACGAATTCTTCATGGATCAATGAGGCCCTTATGTAGGCCCCCAACGATTTAAGCGGAAAACGCTGTGCGGTTAGGAGAGCCGTCGTTGAGCCGTAAAAAAGAAAAAAAACGTTCGCGAGCTGGAAACAATTCCAAAGCTGTTACAGACGTTGTAATTCTCATTACTTTTTTTATTGTAATCAATAATCATCGTTTCGTACCTGAATTTATTCGCCCTAATTACAGCAGGATTAAATAACATAAAAGTATCCTACAATAATAATAATAATAATAATAATAAATTTCATATGACTATTATATAGCTTAAAAAATTGCCATGGATTCTGCAAATCTTCGATACTTTTGCATTGAATTATATATATTTTTTTTTTCGACCCTTTTTTGTCTCTCCTCTGAGAGACTGGCGTGAAAATCTTTATTCAGCACGTGCAGATGAATTCTCACTGTACGAACTCGATAATTTAGCCACGAGAGTCACGAACTCCTTCGCGTATCGTCGTTATCATTAAAATAACAATGATAGAAAAAGAGATATTTGGTGAGAGAATTTCTCGTGAAATATTATTAAAAGCTTTGGATGAAGTTGGAAAATTTTTGAGGGGATGAAAAAAAAATGAATGAAAGAGAGAGAGAGAGAGAGAGGCACAATGTTACCTCTCTCTCCCCTCCTTTCACTCATTACATTTGTATGACATTATTGGTGACATATTTTAGTAGGATGGCGGAAATTATTAGCAGAAATCCTCGTGGCTGTCGAATTATAAAAGTTTTTTTTTTTTTCGCCCATTAAAAAAAAATCTCTTTCATTATAAAATCTATATACTTGCTGTTTTTTCCACTCGAGATTTTCTTAATGTTTTCACATCGCAGAGAAATATTAAAAGTATTATTTATTGTAGAAATGGACTCTATAACGAATCAACCCTTAAATCAAATTTATTAATTGAGTGATCAATTGATCATATAATTAATTGCTAAAATTTTTTTACTGATTTGCAACTTGATTTTTAGGGTTTTTTTTTTTTTTTTAAATCGCTGACCCTTTATTTTTATTACTGAGAACAGCGAGCACTCCTAAAAGTCATAAAATAGCGAGCTCTGCTGCGAAAGGTTTAAAATCGAGATCGATACTAGCGCGGCCACGGAGCTCGCGCGAATTATATATCGAGCCGAATGGCGTTGAGCTTGGAAAAGCTTATCGCTGTATAGGCTTACCCGATAATTTAGATGGTCTGTAATTAAATTTAATGATGCCCGCCAGCGGTAAAATACACACACACACACACACACACCTCAAATTTGCTCACGAATTTAGATAGCCAAATCGCTCATCAAGTTTCGCCCCTTTGCGGGGTCAGGGGGGGTGGGGGGGGATGTCCGGATCTCGGGCGAACAAAAACGACGTACCAAATTGCCTCTCCCTATATATATATATATATATATATATATATATATATATATATAGGCAGAGGCAATATATATATAACACCTTCCGAAGGCTCAATAGTATTATCGACCCCCGCATTTACTTTGCAATTACGCTTATTAGCGCAATTCCGAGGATTTATTTCACCCCTCATCAAAGATCTCACGTAGATCAGGCGCCATTTAAAAAATTCCTTCGTGTCAATTTGAAACTGACAATCACTCTAAAATTTAATTTCTCTCTACTTGATGGAAATTCGACTAAAAAATATTAAACGGAAAATAATTTTAAAAGGGAGAAAATCGACTGTATAGAAATTTTTCACAGTGGAAAAAATCTTATAAAAATGATTCGAGTTTAATTGCGAAAAAAAAAAAAAAAAATTTGATGAATCTTTTCCGTTCGCAGGGTGGAAGGTTGATCAAAATAAAAGAAAGGGTCGTGGGGTCAAAAGCACGCAAATTTTTGCGTGACTGAGCTAAATAGTATAACACGGAAACAGCATCTGCAACCGGAACTCGGTTAACGATGACGGATGAGCGACGATATTGCAATAGCATGTATATATATATATATATATACACATATATGTACCTATTTATGTGTACAATTCGGTAGAATGAAAACTGTTCGGTATACGACGCCGGTATACGGCCTTCTGCTCGTGTTTCTCTCGTTCCACGTCGACACGAAACGTTCGTACAAAACCATTCGTTTAAATTAAGAAGTTGATGCGGATTTAATGGTTTTGAATTTTTTTTTTTTCGCCCGAGCCCTCTCCAGTTATTTTCCCCTCGCTCTCGTATCCACTAACTTCCGGCTTTTTTGGCCATAAAAAATTTCACGTTTTGCTTTCGATAATTTTCACGCTGATTTTGTTTTTTTCGTATTTAATTTTTTTTTTTCCCCTCTCATTTTTTCTCTGCTTGAATTGAGAGCAATTTTTCTCACGAGTATATATATATAGCATGAACGGATAAAAAAAGAGTCATTAACCACATGCTCGTAAACGCAAAATATAAAAGCGAGAGAGAGAGAAAGAAAAAATTACGATCGTTCGATTAACGATTCAAGTGCTCGTGCGGGGTCATTGTAGTCAATATGGAATTGTTTTTTTTTTTTTTTTCATTCAAACCAAGCCTGGCTGACGTTGAGGAATTTTTTTCTTCAACCTTCACTCTTCGTGAGGCAAACAAGACAATGTTTTATTCCACTGAAGGAAAAAAAAAAACTACTTGGAGACATCAATATTTGAATTAATAAAAAGTTCATCATCTCATTCGCGATAATTTAATCGATCGCTATAACATCGAAGTTCTATCCCCTAGATTTTTCGAATTAGTTACAAAAGTTTTGTCGTTGAGGAAAAAGGAAATAAAAAATAAAAAAAGAATAAAGGATGAAATAAATTGTGATCGCGAGTTTTTTTATTCGTTCGGTGATGAGGACCCTTTAATATTACTTCTACTTGGTAAAAACTTAACCTTTTTTTTTATCATCATGTTCTCATACTGGAGGTCTTTAAGGTAGTCCTGTCGGTCTGTTCTCAAGGCCCGTAAAAAAAAAAAAAAAAAAAAAAAACCATACACTCAAGTAGATCGAGTCAGAGGTAGAACGACATTCAGTAGTACCACTCAACGTAACGAGCGACATTCCCCGCAATGCTCGGACCGACGAACCGTGCTGTTCTCGTTTTATCTGACGGTCTAGCGGGGCAAATTTTACGATACGAATATGCTGGTCACTTTTTCTTGAATGTTTCAAACTTCTTTCCCCCCCCCCCCCCATTTCCTGGGACGTGCTATAACTTTTTGAGCCGGTATATATGTATGTATGAGTAGGAACAGAAAATGAAATATTCAGATGATTAAAAATTTATTTCATAACTTTTTTTTTTCTCTTTTTCATCGAATAAAATAAATTTTATCAATTGACAAGAAAATTGAGGGGAAAAATGGGCTTTTCTGGTTGTGAAAGAAAATTATGAGTAACGAATAAATCACGTGACTATGAGGAAATGTGCTATAAAAATTGGCAAGCTTTAGTATAATGAAAAGTAAATATAAAAAAAATATTTCTCTGCGTTGATATCATGTGGAAATTCTCTATAAAATTTTAAGAGAATTATAAAATAATAATTTAAAGTGCTCGTATAAATTCTTCCTGAATAGAAGCAAAAAAATTTATGGAGAAAAATAAATTTTCAATATAAGGGTATGAACTTTTTTAATATTCTCGCTCGAGTAGAATGAGCTTTATTCGTGCTTGAAAAGAATGGAGAAAAAAAAACAATTACCTCGAGAACATTCTTTTCACTCTTGTGCTCTCTCTCTCTCTCTCTCTCTCTCCAAACTATGTCGAATATTTTTCTATCCTCGGTGAGAAGAAATCATAAAAGTTATACGCGTGTGAGGGACGTGAAGAAAAAAAAAAAGCTTTCGCGAGTGAAGCTTTTCCGGGGCAGAGGGAAGATTTTTTCACAAGAAGAGAAAAAGATTATTTCGGCAATCTGAACACGTACATAAGCGTCACACGGTAAGAGCTTTCCGATCAAAGGGAAGTGAGAGGCCAACCCGATTAACTCTGTAAGTGAAAATGAGAGAACGAAAGAGAGAGAGAGAGAGAGAGAGAGAGAGAGAGAGAGAGAGAGAGAGAGAGAGAGAGAGCGAAAGAGAGAGAGAGAGAGAGAGAGAGAGAGAGCGAAAGAAGAGAGAGAGAGAGAGAGCGAAAGAAGAGAGAGAGAGAGAGAGAAACGAGAGCTGCTTGCTTGTGTCGTTGCAGCTGTTTCTCATCGAGAAGATCTCAAGCCCAATTTTTGCTACCAACTCGCATGTAGCTCTGGCGAAAATGTCTTTCTTTGCTTCAAAGAATTTTCCTGCACCTCGAGAGGATAACAAAGTTATGAACTTTCGGATGGAGCACGAGCTTTTTCTCAGGCACTCGCGTGTACGACCGAAAGAGATTAGCCGGAAGTGCCACTCGGCGGAAGCGTCGAGCCAGCCCCCTTGACACGAAAAACTCGACCCCCTCCGTCAACCCTGGCGCGACGCCGCAATATCAGTGTCAAACTAAGAGCATTAAGAGTCTGTTGAAATTCATTTTTTTTCAACATTCTCTTAATACTCTAAAGAAAAAAAATGTTTTTTTTTTTTGCTTAGAGAAGAAAATAATTATTTTTGGTAAAAAATAATTCTATTTATAATGAAAACAATTATTTTTCCAATAAAATAATAAATTTTTCTTCAAAATAGTTTTTTTTTTGTTCGGTAATATAATTTTCGTTGGAGAAAAATAAAAATTACTTTTATACGATATAAAATAATTGTTTTTTCATTAAAATATTTTCTTGCACATTTTTAATTGATTTCGTTAAACACGAAAAAAAAAAGCTCTCGAGACTCACCGGAAAGATTAACGGATAATTAATTTATCTCGTACAAGGAGAAACAAAAATTGTTTCAACTGCACATTTTGCTTTACTCTCGTTCTCTAATTCGTCACTCGCCCCCATATATTTTTCCACAATATTTTACATATTACATTTACGTAATTTACACAAACAGGAAGTAGAAAATAAAAAAAAAATTCCATCGCTTTGTATGATGAATTTTAGTTTTGTTTTTTTGTTGAATTTTAGTGCTCGCGAGCTGTCGAGCTGAGGACTGCGGTCACGAGCATCTGGCACGTTGCGCTGGACCACTCGGAAAAATAACCAACAACAACGAGCTGGGTTTCGTCACGACCAAGGAAGAACTCGAGGCCCTTTGCCCGTGAGTGTCTCTGATATATTTTTCTCTCACACTCATTCCTCCTCTTCATCCCCTTCTTTTACCCCTTTTTCACCCCCCCCCCCCCCCAACCTGTATATACACACATAAGGGCTGTATGTCTATATATGTATTCACGCCTCTGTGTCTGTATTATTACAACGAAAAAGTAACTTGGAGCTTTCTTGAGCGTTTGAGGCAACTTTTGCTCGGCCCTCAACCCACAAAAGTAGGAGCCTCGAAGAGATTTATCGTTTCCCCAGCTTTTACGAGCGTTTGCCTGTGAGTCCCTGCTGTTGGCTATCTCGTGAATTGAGACATAAATAATAGAGAATAGTGGGAGAGAGGGAGAGAGAGAGAGAGAGGGAGAGAGAGAGAGAGGGAGAGAGAGAGAGAGAGAGAGAGAGAGAGAGAGAGAGAGAGAGAGAGAGAGAGAGAGAGGGAGAGAGAGAGAGAGAGAGAGAGAGAGAGAAAAAGGAGTAAAGAGGATGAGGGAGAATTGTAGCAGCCAGTTGTAACACCGTGAATTAGTGAACAGAACTGTTGAATCATTTGTGGTATTCTAGACAAAGACCACACGCTATTCCCTTAATTGCCCATCAATTTATCACCATGAAATTCCGTTATATCAATCAAGACAAATTTCTATCAATTATCGACTTTCCATTATTCCACCCTCGTGTCTATAAACAATTATACATTCCCGCTGTTAATTTCATCATCATTCATATACATACGCCAAAGTTTCGAACGTTCCATTATTAGCTCGACAAAACGATTTCCGATGACCCACCCTTAAAATTTTTCAAACTAAAATAAAAATAATATTTCGAAAAATTGTATTAAAATTTGTCGAATTAAATTTTAAATTTGCAAATGGCTGAAAAAATCGACTTAAAAGAATGATCAATTTTGTTTTTCAATCGAGAAAAAATTGCAACAATAACAAAAAAATTAATATAACCGGAAATTGGCATTAAAATTGTTGCTTACATAAAATTGTTGCTCGTGACGTGTATCCGGCAATGAAATTCTCGATCGTCTCGACTATTCTTCGACCAACTGACAAAATCCTCTTTCGACTCTTTCACTCCTCGAAACTTTGGATAGTTTATCGAACGACATTCGACCACTCTATGTACAGACTCCTATTCCGATCTCTCTAGCAGTGAGTTTGCGAGGTCGCTTCCGCTCGTTGCCCTCTTATGCCAGTACGAAAATCCATTGGCAACGTCCACCACTAGTTTCTTGTTACAACTTTGCCCATCTTCTCTCATTATACCACGGAAGAGATAAAGTAGGAGGGCCCAAGAGGACTCTCTCTCCCTCTCTCTCGCTCGTTGAAGAGTAAAATAGGGGTGGGGGGCAGAAGATAGGATATATGCCTGAGATTCAGAGGACACTCGAAACTCGACCAATAAGTTTTCACTTGAGGCAGCCATTTGATGATCTTTAAGACTGGCCAAGATTGCTTCGTATAATTTTCGTCTCGGTTCGTATCTGTACAGCTCGACCGACAGCATACAGTATATACTTTGTATATAGTGTATAGAGCACACATATATATATATATATATATATGGTATCTATGTACTGTGTATAGTTTGTATATAATGTAAAAATTATATAGGCTATATATAGTACATAGAACATTATATATGATATATATAGACTATAATATATAGTACGAATATAGAGATATGACATATAGATACGCGGCACTCCATGATAAATTATAGCAGCTCGAGTATGAAAGTTGACCAATGAACTGACTTTCATGTTGACAAGTGAAATAATGGCGAATATACTAAACTTTGATGATCGGCCATACATGAATGTATCGCGATGGAGAATTTATAAATCCTCCAACATATTTACCGCAGTTTTTATATATAGCGTAAAAAAAAAATATATATATATATATGGCCCATGGAGCACAAATACAATATACGTGGCTCACAAAAATAAAAAACGTTCGATAGTTTTCGGAAATCTCTCGAGAAATTAATTTATTCGTTTCTTGCACGATTTACGTCACTCGATTTTTCTGCAGAACTCGCGAGCTGTAAAACTAAAATTTGTCCAAAATCCTCGAAAATAATAATAGCCCACTATGTACCCGACTCATCATGATTGATTTTCTCGTAATTAAGGAGAAAGTATGAATTGAATGAAATTTATTCTTCAGAGATTTTTTTACGTATAATTTAAATTTCGAGTCGAGGTGACGTTGAAAAATAATTGATGATCTCATTTGAATTGGACAGAAAAAAAAAAATCGATTTTATTTTTGTCTTTTTTATGCTCCGGAAAAATATATACGCATGTATATTTTTTTCTACCACCGGTTGGATTTACACCCACGTGTAGTACACACGAGGAGAGTTTTATGAAAAATATTTAAATTTCTATTTGAAATTTAAATCTTTCTGCCCCTCTGTCTGACAGATCCTCGAATCCTCTTCCCCCAAAGGATTTCCCGAGCACAAGTTTTTTCACGGTACAAATATACATGGGACATTCTTTTTTTTTTATTATTATTATTTTATTTTAATACATTTTGTTTTATTTTTTTATTTTTGCAGACAACTGCAGGATGGCATGACGTGCATAAAAAAATACACGTATACGTGCATGAAGGGCGAGCAGAGGGAGAATTTCAATTCGTTGTACAAGGGCGTCAATATGGCTATAATGGAGCTTTGCCAGGACAGCCCCTATCAGGACGGTGAGTTAGAAATATACAATTTTTTTTAATATTTTTTTTATTACACGAAAAAAGGCATTTTGATATTTCGAGGATTAAGCTGGAGTGATCCGTTTCGAGGGCTCTTTTCGGGTATGAATAATATATAAATCGTTCAGAGGGATGAAAAAGGGGGGGGGGGGGGCAGGTTCGATGCATAGATCGAATACTCGTCGTGAGATGGACACAAAAATATTTCGTCACGAATTTGAAGCCTCTATCGAATGATATATAATACGATATATTGATAAGGGTCAAATCCGGTGAGGTCGTCAATATTCATCCCCAGTATCACCTCTCTATTCTGGCAATCTCGAGAGTGCCGAATGAATTATTAAGTCGTCGAGAGTTCTCTCTCTCTCTCTCGGGTCCTTCGTATATATATATATATATATATTATTTAACGTTTGGATCACCTGCACATGTCAGTGAAATTGCAACAAAATTCTCATCCATTCTGTTAATTAATCATTTTCATAATAATAAATTTGGCAGAAATTCGGTCTGATTGACATTTCGTTGGCCATGTCGAATTATCCATTCGACGTTATTACGAAAATTGAAAATTATCCATCAACGTAATAAATGCGAATATGAGATCTCGTTGTTGATCATCCCCTATTTTTAATTTATTATTATTATATGAAACATTATATTCCCTTGATCCAAATGTAAAATTGAAAACATCCCTCAATCGTATATAAATATTTATTGGGCAATATCGATTTATCGTTAATTATTTATTTGCACTCGAGCCATTTCGTTGATTAGTGCTGTTTTTTTTTCAAATTTTTTTATTACATTTGAGAAATTCACATTTCAAACCCATTGGAATTTTTCGCCTGAATCCATTGATGTTTTTGCTTTTAAAAATTTTATCCGACGAATAAACGCTCGAGGGGAATCTTGGGTAATTAATGAAGGGGTAAAATTTAATTTTCTGGAATTTTGTGCATTTTCAATGATCATGATATCAACCTGAATATTAAATACGTATTTGTCGTGCTTTGTACGTTTATTTTTCATCAAATGAAATTAATCCAATATAATATAATTATAAAAATTCACCGAGGGAATTTTGTTTAATTAAATAATTGTAAAAAAAAATAATTAATTATGTTGAATTTCGTGAATTTGCAATGACACTCGTGATATCGACTCGGAAAAATTTAATCGTATTTGTTATCGTATTATTCACGATGTAATGTTTTTTTTTTTGCTTATGCATCGTGTACAGCTCTATTATGTCATTGATTATGCATACAAAAATAACCATCGTATAGCTTCCGGCTAACATGAATTTTTAAATTATGTTTCGAAGCATAATAACTCATAAGTTCACTCGATTGAATAATATATCATAATATATTCGTCGTACAAATGTGTATAAATAAATGTGCTATATATATGTGGCCTGACATAATCCAACTTTGACTCGCAATTAGTAATTGATTGTGTACTGAGAGCCCTGCATTGCATGACGATCGATGCAGTCTACATATGTATATTTGTTATGAAAATTGAGACTTTAATCCAATTTCACAATTTTCCGCCAATTATTAATTTTTATAATTAATTGAATTTTTACGTAAAATTAAAATTAAAAAAAAATCATAAATGATTTTTTCATTTTTTTTTTTTTTTTCAGATTTTCTTAAACATGCACCATGTATGCAAACTGCTCAGGCAGAGTATGAATTGTGCTCGAAGAGGTACGTCCAGGCGGCATTCGCGATCGAGAAAAAAAATCAAACAGCTGCCAAGACGAATGAGCCACTTAAAGGAATTTGTTGGTAAGTACATATATATATTTTTTCAAATTTTTCGTTTCATCATTTTTATTTTTTAATATTTAATTTTTAATTTTCAATTATTCACATTGCAGTTTACAATTATTCAATTTTCATGAGTAAATAAATTTTTGAATAATTTCTTATTTCATATTATTTAATTTAATATATTGATTATTATATATTGGAATATTCTTTTTATTATCAATGTCGTTCTCATTATCTTAAATATTTAACGTTGAAAAAATATCGCAAATTTTCCTTGAGTCGCAAAAAATTCTGTCACAAAGTCACACGTTGTCAATATCCCATTTGCGTGCATAATTAACGAGATCCATTGACGTTCGAGTAACAAAATGTGACGGTGAAGACGTCGCTTCGTTATAATAATTTGGTGCTCGACGCACATGCACTAAACGAGGCATTGAAATTTTGGCCTCTCATTATTATGGATCCCTCGCATGACGTTTAATCGTACCTGTGACATTTCGTAAATTATCATCGAATTCACTCGACGATTTGAAATGTGATCTTCGCAATTTTACCAATTAAAACATTAAAAGCGTACAAAATCGATTTAAAAAAAAAAAAAAAAAACGATCCACAAATTCTAAAATCATCCAAACTAATTAGCTCAGTTTGAAAAAAAAATCTTAATGCAATTGAAATTTTAAAAATCATCAAAACTAAAAATTAAAAATTAATTGTCACAATAAAAAATACAGTACCAAATATATATTTAGCTACAATAAAACAAGATTAAAATTTCGAGATTAAATATATATATATATATTTTTATACAACTAAATAAATAAATATTTATATATAACTAAAAATTAAAAATTTATTTGTCACAATAAAAAATACCAAATATATATTTAGCCACAATAAAACAAGATTAAAAATTCGAGATTAAATATATATATATATATATATATATTTTTCAATAATGGCAACAAACGTTATAATTAAATTTCACAAAGGCAAATATTCTCATCACTGAAAAATTCCTAACTAGAATGAGCTTGAAACAAAAAAAAACATTTTTTTTTTAATTCAACAATATTTCACACTCGTATCGCAATCAACGTGTGACTGTTATACCCAACGAATGTAAAACTCGTTCCTGTCGACTCTCGGCTTTGAATTATTTTTCATAATTTTTTTTTTTTCTCGTTTCACGTATACATATAAAGCGTATTCCCCCTCTCCGTACCCCCTCTTCACTCTTCCCTCTTCCATCCCTGCTCCGACGCCCAATCTCGCAGTGTCCGTATCGTCTATTCAGCGGACCAAAAGCTCTCATCCTCCTCGTCCACACCACCCGATGTCTATTCCCTGTTCGGCCAGAACGAGAGTTCAAAAGCTGCAGTAGACCGTGGCACAGATAGGCTAATGACGTTACGTCCCCGGCTAGAATCGACCGAACGCAAATTCTCTCTCTCTCTCTCTCTCTCCCCCTCCCTCCCCCCCCCTGCTCTCTCTCTTACTCTTTCTCTCTTTTACCCTTCTCCTTCTCCATTTTGCCCAGCGAATTTAGTATCCACAGTAAATACCAGAATCATATATGAGCGATTCCACGCCAGATTAGCGAACTAAAAAAATGTTTTTTTTTAAATTTTCTACAAAATCCATTGGCATAATTACAAAAGTTTTGCAAGGTATCAAATCCACCAGCCTCTAAATAACAAAAATATACGGTTTTTTTCGTTTTTCCAATTGAGCAAAAAAATGAAAATTATCATTAATTAAAAAATAATAATTCTGATGAAAAGAAAATAATTTGTTGCTGGCCAGGGGATTCTGTGTGGTTGATGAATAAAAATAAAAATTGACAATTAACCCATTCGTGGGATAAAACGAAAAAATACGAATATTTCGATTGGAGGGGGATGAGCATTTTCAAAATTCTGCAAAACTGTTGTAGTCACGTCGAACGATTTTTCGAATATTTTTTTTTGTTGCAAAAACTATTTTTTTTTTAATGGACAAACTGGCATGGAATTACTTATGTAGAGCTATCATTAAATCCTTACAGGGGTGAGAGAGACCCCACGACTACCAGTTTCCGGAAAGATAGTGACTTCTCTCACATCCAGTCACTCGCG
The DNA here is from genome assembly GCA_963669185.1 of Dyspetes luteomarginatus. Classification (NCBI taxonomy): domain Eukaryota; kingdom Metazoa; phylum Arthropoda; class Insecta; order Hymenoptera; family Ichneumonidae; genus Dyspetes; species Dyspetes luteomarginatus. The sequence continues at coordinate 2,419,494 of OY769906.1, forward strand.
AATCACTACTCGCCGTTCCAACCCCCGGATATAACGCCAGTTCAACCCTTATTTAGGGACAAAAAGCACCAGATACTTCCATACTTTTTTTTTCATCTTTTTTCTTTATCGTAAATATTTTTTTTTAACGATAACGCATTTTTTTTTAATCGTCTTTTTCTACAACTGTTGAATTTAAGACTTTTTTGGTAATGGCTACGAAAAATATGAGTCAATTGTCAAAGTTTTTATTTTTTATTTTTTTTAATACATGTGAGAAAAGTCTATTATAGTCTGCGTTACTGACACTACTTGACTGTTCTGTTCGTCGAAATAATGAACTCGTAAAATAGGTGCATGTAAATGCATTATGCAACTCAATGATCGTAAAGTGTCGGACCATTTTATTTTACACGCATGATCATAGAATACGTTATATATATATATATATGCCGAGTAAAAAGGTCGCTTTGGCGTTATTCAAAGTTCATTGTCAGTCCGGCAATGGCAGATGTCTCGAGTATCGTCATAGAGACAAAAAAAAATAATGAAAATTATTTTAAAAAATGTTAAAAAAAAATGTTGACTTATCGTTTATTTTTTTTCGTTATTATTAATGTTGCAGCGCTTTTCAAGAATATCTTGATTGTTCACACCACACTGTTTTAAGAAAATGTGGCAAGGAAACTGCTGAATTTACCAAAGACTTTCTTGGCAAGATGTCCAACTCTCTCATGAAGGTAAGAATTTTGAATTGAACATTTTTTAAAATTTATTATTCTGAGCTTTTTTCCACCCCCTTCCCTTCAAAAAAGTTATATTCTCTATTATTCAAATAAATGGATTTTATTGGGAAAAAAAATTAATGAATTTTTTTTTTTTAATTCAATGTAAAAATATCGTAATAAAAAATAATTCGTTGATATACATTTTGTCGAATTTTAGATTTTAATATATGTGAAAACGTGTATGTTATATTTTTTTCTTTTTTTTTTTTTAAATTTGCTTCAGACCCACTGTGAGCCATACACACACGGTGAATGTGATCTTGGCTCCGGAAGTCAAAGTCTTTACGTTCAAACGTCACTGATACCATTGGCTCTCGTATTTCTCGCGAGATATTTCACGTAAAAAAATAATAATTTATCTCGATCTTGAATTGAACACGATAACGTGAGAAGAAGTTGAGAAAAAAAAAAAATTGAAGAAGTTGGAGAAGAAGAAGAAGAAGAAGAAGAAGAAGAAGAAACGTTCACCGGATGTGTTAAATATATTGGCGAACTCGGTGATGCCCGGAAGTGCAACAGTGCCTTTTGCTTTTTCCGTCTTCGTCGCGAGTGTTCGACGATAAAATTTCGGCGATTCAAAGTCGATTTTTTGTTTTTTTTTTTTCGCCAAAAATGCGAACTTAAATCCCTCGCGTTGAGCCAAAAAACTTGCTCTCTCTCTCTCTCTCTCTCTCGCTCTCAAGAGAAATGGCAGCAACAAGATCAAGAAAAGACGATAAAAGGAACAACAATCTCTGCAAGAGGGAAAAAAAAACGTCGAATTCGTGGGAATCGATTCGATGTGGATTTTTTTTTTCTGCCAGCATCGTGCGCCAATAATGAACAAAATTTATCGCAGGGATGAATAAACTATGTAAGAAAAAAAAAGGCTAGCGATGAATATCAAGATTTTTTTTTTTTTTTTTTTTACAATTTTGCTAATTAGAGGGTGACAAGCGTATGCTCGAAAGTAGGTAGAAATCTCTCATGAGGCTGTGGACTTGTCTCGAAATATGAGAACTACTAAACGACTGAATTTTTTTTGTTTTTTTTTGTTTTGTTAATCACAAAATTGTCTGTTACAAAATATTGTCGAAAAAATTCTTTATTTATATTTAAATCAGCCTATACGTCTCGATACACCATCCCATTCCACTGTAAATCCATCTCCATGAAACTCATGGATCATTTTCCCATGGATCATTTTCATCATTGATTTTCCATTCTTTCGAGATTCTGAATTTTATAAAAAAAAAAAAAAAATCAGAATCCGACGAAGATTTTAAGGAAGAATCGTATTACTATTTTTCAACTCTCGTCGTTTCGCCAATCGGCTGTGAATTCGTTGAATTTCTGTTTTCTTTTTTTTCACTCGAATAAACAAATGCGAATCTGTCGAGTTGTTTGCATTCAATGTATAGAAAGATTATTATTATTATTATTATTATTATTATCATTATTATAAATATAGTTATGATTATGAAAAAATAAATAATTTAACGCTAGTTAGGCATGTGTGTGTCTGTGCGTGTGTCATAAATGGAGAGAATTTTTAACTAAAATTGCACGCGTTTTTATAGTTTATTGAAAATGTTGTTTATGTACGAATGGACGTACGTGAAAAAAACAAATGCACGAGTATAATAATGTATACTAGGTACACCCCGAGAAAAAAAATATATATATTATGTCAAATGTAATATATTTGTAATATTATCGTATATATAATATATATATATATATATGTATATATATATATATATAATATTATAGTATATATATACATATTTGTAGTTAAATTTTATGGGGTCCCGGAAAATGCTCTTTTTCTCCACCGTGCAGGACCGGAAGTTAAGTATTATTACGTACCGGAAACAAAAGAAGAAAAAAAAAATCGTCTGTGCTTTTTACTCCAATTGTATTTAATTGTCCCGTTAAAAATTCAGTCATTCGTCCTTCATGCAAAATTTTGAACAATCCGAGCAATGACGAAGAATTTTTCAAAAAATCTCCGCAAAAAAAAAGTAAATCCTTTGCGTAGATTTACGAACGCTCAACGAAAATCGAGCAAGAGAAAACTGTGCAACGAATTATTATTATTATTTTTTTTCTGATCGTTGGAGGGATGAAAATTCTTCAGTATTTGCGTGTGTATGATTGAATTTATGAAAAAAATAAAAAAATAAGAGAGAAAAGAAAACGGAAAAGAGAATATATTTATTTGTACAGTAATAGTTCGTGAGCCATTGTAAATAAATCCTGAAAGGAAGAAAAAATACGCGCAGCAAGAGTTTGAAAAAAAAAAAAAAAAAACAGAACTCTGTCGTTTTGCGTAAACTGTAAAATAATTTAAGACAATTTACAATAAAATGATTATTTTTATTTAACATGTCGCCTGATTTTTATTCACTTTCTTCACTTCATACAGTGTAATTTTTCTCGTCATCATATCCAGCTCTCTCGTGAAGGTAAGAATGAAAAATATATTTTTTTTTTATTAAATCAATAATATTTTCGATTGTTTATATTACTATAAATGTAGTTGAATTTTCCAACGAAGATAATTGAATAATTTTTTTTTTTCTTTCTTTAAAAAATTTATGAAATTTATGAATTAAAATTGGGCAAGACTTTTAATAATTGTTCAACATTGTTCAAATATTCCAACAGTGAGATATAATGGAACAGCAGTCTCACAAATTACTGAAAAATAACTTTTGATTTCCGTCATTTACGAATAATTTTCTTAAAAAAGTGATCAGTCGAAAGAAAATTCAAAGAAAATTTTAGAAAGCCCACAAAATGTTTGAATTAAATTTAAACGATATTCTCATATAAATGTATTCCAAGTTGTGCAATTATTTAACAATTTCAAGGCTGATTGTGATATATATATATATAGTAAAAAAGCCTTCTCACAAATTATTGATTAATTCAAAGCACGAATGTGGTTCGAAATATAAAATCATTTAATGGGAATGGAAATCATTCAAAATCATCGAAGAAATATAATGGCAATTTGTGTTTCATATATAAACGTATATACATCTCAGGATTGACATGACAAGATAAAGTCAATTGCATTCGAACGAGAAAGACAAAATTATATTTTGATTAAATGTGCCGGTAAATTTTTGATTCTTCGACACGTGTCGACCTAAGGTCGATCATGTAATATTAGATTGGCCAAAAAGTAATTGCGTTTTTTTTTCTAATAGATGGAGATACATGTCTTGAAATACAACTTTATTTCAAATCGCAAATTAATTCTATAATTTCAAAGTTAACGGCTTAAGCTTATTTTTCGAAAAAGAAAGTGCACGATTTCGTTAAAAATTATTAAATTCGCCTTTCATTTACAGATAATTTTTTTTTTTTAAAACAATCAAAACAAATTTTGAAAAAACATATTGAGTCGTATTGGCTGATTAATAGAGTGGAGGGTAGCGTTAGTTTCTTGTAAGCTGAAACCAAATTAAATATGCCATATGGCTTGATCGATAAACTTCATTGATTTGTTAAAATAAAATTCGAATCAATCGATTGACATCCGTTATTTTAAATTGCATTCTTCATTTGCTTTTAAGATCGAGTAGTTTAAAGAGTAAAAGTTGGTCGAAGGAGGTTTGTCGTCTCTTTGCTTGCCGATGGATGGCTCGCAAGCCATTTAGGCTCCGAGAGTTGACTCGATGCGTTGGCCACTCTAGTTAATTATCGATCAAGATATCTCTCTCTCTCTCTCTCTCTCTGTCGATATAGGGGAATGCAAGACAGAGGGAGACACACAGAGAGAGGCTATAAAGGCAATGAGGGATGCTACGGGTTGGCATATCGAGCGTTCTCCCTCTATCGGTTTAGCCGCAAATTAATTATCGGAAATACGTTACAGGATACCCCAGCTACAAAGGCACTCCCGAGAGTAGGTAGAGAGTGAGAGAGAGAGAGAGAGAGAGAGGGAGGAAAATTGTTAAAGCTGGTGATGAGAAAAGAACATCAACATAGCTTAGACCCAAGGACAGATAAAAAAAGAGACCCTTCTGCCTCTCTTCATGAATACACACACACACACACACATATATATATATATATATATATATATATATATATATATATATATATATATATTCTCTCTCTCTCTATATATATATATTCTCTCTCTCTCTATATATATATATATATATATATATAGTACGATTTGCAGCGGTTCTCCAGATAGGATTTTAGCCTCGCATGTGATTAATGTTTGAACGAATTTGCAGAGCTTGAATACCTTTTGTATGGTTTCGTCGATCAATGTCTCTGGTACTGACTTTTTTTTGTTGTCAAAGGGAAGCCCTTCCTGCATTGATACTAATTAATATGCACGAAGGTATATCGAGCATATATGTACATAATAAATTGATTAGTCATAAATTGGTCTTCATGTAATAAAAACCTCACATTATGAGCAAATCTCTCAGCTGTTATTATATTCTATCGAGATTTTAACGCATAAAGGGGTTTGTGTGTAGGTTGGCCCTTATTATACGTCAGAATGAAAACTGTCTCTGGATAGTCGCAATTTTATTTTCTAGTTTTTTTTATCTTATCTTGAGATTTCTTAATAATATTAACAATGATAATAATAATAATAATAATTTTTAAATAATTTTAAAAAATTGCCAACTAAACTGCAAAAATCTACTGTTGATTCTAACACCAATTAATGAGCTTTGGAACTGTGAGCTGTGACTAATGAGTGGAAGCTGTAATAAATATTAACAATATCCCTTCCATAAATCGATCTATATGTATAATCTCACCCCTTACCTTGAAACTTTAAAGCCACATAGGAGTGCTGGCTCATATATATAGAAATCCTCTCATTCTTCCTTTTTGCATAGCTCAGCTCGTGCAAAATCCTTTTGCCTCTCAGGAGGCTCTGTGAGTATTTCGACGAATTTCATTGTTGCTCGCTAATGAAAATTAATAGCCCTCATACATACATTGCCATGTCTTTCGGTGTTTGGTATATATATATATATATATATCTATATATATATATATATGGAAATATATCTACTAACAGAGAGGAATTTTCGACCAAACGACGTGGCACACACGACCTTATATGATTTAGTACGTTTCTCCCCTCCACCACCCCACCCCCCACCGCCATACCATCACCCCTGCCACGGGCAGTAAACATTTTCGGTATACCACAAAAGCCTTTCTCATATCTACGACAAAAGCCAACACACAAAACCGTCGTCACTACTGCTAGGCTGGGGGGATTCGCCCGGGGTGAGCCGTAGAGGGAGGTGGGGTGGGGGGGAGGAGGGATTGAGAGTTGAGGGTTGATTCATATCATCGTTCACTGAACCGCACAAAGATGAGGTCTTGCATATATATATATATATATATACACGTGAACAAGCCCTTTCACGTGAAATAACATTCAAATGTAAAATAGAGAAAGCAGTGAAAAGGACAAGTCGATGACGTATTATATATATATATATATATATACTTATACCCAGCAGAAATGATCTTCTCTCCTACTGTTAATCTTTCGTGAATTTACAGTAGTCACTTGATCGCATGATTTATTTTATGTCTACACTGCCAGTGTGTCACAATTATTTATGGTAATACTTTTTACGTTGATAAAGAGAATCCTTGGTGAGAATATCCTGCGTGTAGGAGAGAAAAAAAAAGGGGTTGAAATTCGAAATTTGGGCGTAATGCTTCCTCGTGATTTTTACCCACCCATTATATTCTGCTTAATGGATAATGACTTTCTTTAATTAATTTTAAAGGGTTAATATCGAGTGAAAAAATAATCATTCAAGCCATATTCTGTCAAGGGTAGTAATCCCTTGACAGATAATGGCTGCGCCGTTGGCAATTTCCCGGTATAATATTCTAGTCGATTTTTTTTTGATCATTTCAAAGGGTTAATATTGAGTGAAAAAATAATCATTCAAGCCATATTTTGTTAAGGGTAGTAATCCCTTGACAGAGAATGGCAACGCCGTTGGCAATTTCCTGATATTATATTCTAGTCGATTTTTTTTGTTCATTTCAAAGGGTTAATATTGAGTGAAAAAAAAAACTATGAGAAAAAATTTATGGGATAATCGATAGCGAGAGACATTTTTGCCTAAAAGAATTTTTTAAGTGTAAAAAAAAAGAAGATAATTTCCTTGATTTCTTTTATAGCCTTTCATGTCAATGATTTGATTAAATTTAATTATTCCAATGCTTTGATTTTTTTGGTAATTTATTTTTTATCAATTAAGTAAAAAATGTTTTTTTTTTCTTCATCTAATGGAGAAAGTAGAGATGGCACTTTGGCGAGTCTTTGGGAAAGTAGGTAGAAGGACGAGGTCAGCCAAATTCTTGGCAACTTGTTGAGTCTCTTTACTCGTGTCCATGAACCAATTTCAATGCTCAAAACACAAGGGGTGGTTTTAGTATATTATAGTATTGTTGGGTTAAACGTTTGCTCTGGTAATTGAGACTTTGACAAAGGGCTGATATATATATATACATGTACACAGTTGTCTGTCTCTGCTCTATCAGTATCTTTGTGCACGATATATGCATAACGTTACATCATTTGGCATATCCAGAGGACTCGTCGATGAATTAGCACTACATGTATGTATATGAGCCTATATATACATGTTTGAGTCTTCATTATGGTATACGATGGTACACAATATATATTATATATATATATATATATATATAATATATATAATATATAGATTGTGTATATATATATATATATATATATATATATGTTATGGGAGGTGAAATTACAGGCGAGGCCGGGGTCAAGGAGATCTCATTTGAACGAGGCTTCCGATTGTTTGATCTAACCCCTCGAATAAGACGTATGTATATAATTGGTCCGATAATTCGCAATCTCCTGGATAGGAGGATCGATGTATAATAGCCCTTATGGGGTTGGCAGCACCCCAACTACTTTGTAATTAATTATCGTGGATTATCCATTTGATTATTTATTTGATAATTATTATTTAATAAAAATAGTTAGGAAAAATAGTCAAAAAATAAAGAAGCGGAAATAGTTCAGGAAATAGTCGAAAAATAATAAAAATAGTCCAAGAAAATAATCATGAAAATAAAGAATGATTTTTGCCTGACGAGTAGCGTCGTTCGAGTTTTATTTTTCGTCCTTGATCCACTCGCTTATACACGACCAAGTTGGTCTATTTTAGCTCATCGTAAAAAAAAAAAACGGGTCACGACTGAAGGGGCGAAAGGGATGGGGTTGAAAATTCAAAATTTTATAACTCTCGCTCGGATGTTTCTTGGTCGCTCGCCCGACTCGCACAACTTGAAAAATAAGACGACTGGAGCCGTTTCTACGTCGTCATCGTCGAGGGGGATGAAATAACAGCCCGAGCAGTCAAGCGGTGGAGGGTTTATGGAAAACCGAGAGAGACCGAATAAACGAAGAAATAAAACGAGACAGTGGCGAGAAAAAAAAATATCCAACGAAGAAAGAAATGAAGAGTGTACGAAATGAGAAACGGAGCTGGAAAGCAGGCAATAGGGGTGAGTTTTCGAAGCAGCAGCGGAGATGCAATAAAATTGAGTAGGACGGACTCAACGGTCTTTCGTAAATCTCGTTTCCTAAAGTACTTTTTTTTCTACACAACGCGACATTCATATTTCGTTTTATTATAAAAAGGAGAACATTCTTATCCAGAACTTTTATATGCACGAAAATAAAGTAGGTGAATATGGGCCGATTCGCTACGATGAATCAATAAATAATTTTTCATAAAATTGAGCAACACGAAAAATACAAATCGACCACACGCATTTTTTTATTAATTTTAGCCCAAGCACGATCTTTTTTCGCGATTTAAAAACGTAACGAGCATTAATTTTTATTTCAAATAGCTTTTTTTTTATGCCCGTGAAAATGATCGAAATTTGACACTTTTGAAAAAATGAGCTCACATTTTTCAAATTTATGATTTAAAAAGTCCATTTATCTATAAAGAAATTTCACACCTTTTAAACAAAGTTTCATCCCCAACAGTAAATTATATAGGAAGAAATATATTTGTCGTTCATTTTTCCCCAACTTTATATCCTATATATATATAAATAATTCTGTGTACAGGATACTCGTAAAACGAGACCCGATCTATGTATGAATTTTTTGAAAGATGCAAAGATGCATGACAAAATGTTATTCTGACAGTAAAATATGAATCTAACAAGATGGCGAATGGGGTTGTCGTGAAAAATATATATATGTACAATTTTTTATAGCTATATAAATATAAACTATAGCTATATATGAGTACAAATATAGGCTATAAAGTGACCTCTAGAATATCCGAGTATTTCACTTTTATCGCTCTCGTCATTCCAGTTTGATAACTGCAGGATATAACCCGAGCTTGCGTTGGGCCGGCCAAAACGCTGATCGCGTATATCGAGCGCGTCACGATAGTGGGAAAGAGAGAGAGAGGGAGAGAGACTCGAGGACGATAAAGCTCAGGCGCCGAGCGTCCTGCAAAAGCGTCGAGGGACACCCATCAAGAGTGTGCGATATGACGCAAAACCTTCGCCTCTGCCTCTCTTTTCTCCTCTCTCGTTTTATCCTCGACCCCTCTATAACGCTTGCAATCCTCTCTCGTCAAATCTTTCCATACGTTGATGTCTTTCGACTGGATTCGTTAATAATTCAGACATTGCCCTTCTGTTTTGTCTCGTCCAATTTTCTCTCTTTCCCATAATCCGTCAGCCGATTCAACATGGCGATAACAATTGATAAATAAAAAAGTAACGAGATATCATCGTTTTTCCGAAAACGTTTTAACGTATTAAATTTTATTTTCCATGAGCCCTTTGTCAGAGATAATTCAATTTTTTTTAAATAATTAAGAAAGAGGAGATTAGTTATTTAGGAATTTAATTTGTTATGATCGAGCTTTCAAAGCCAACTGAGCATTATATATATGATGTCTGTATTTTTTGACAGCTTTGACAATTCTTGGAAATATTCTTGCAAAAATTAAATTTTGAATGAGAATGAAAAAATTGCATATGTAATAAAAAATTTATTGAAATATTCTTTCATAGTTTTGCCTCGGTCTTGCCATCCCATTTCTATTCTAATATCAACAATTTTCCTCGTCCCTAGATTTTGTGGGTCCTTTTATTTTAATTACTGATGTAAATTCTCCTTCGCCTCCTCCTCTCTCTCTTTTTACGTGTCCTCACTCGCCCTACTTCGACCTATTTCAGCGTGGCCTCACTCACCACATTCAAAAATATAATTAAAGTCAATCCCAAAAAATATAAAATATCCAATTATCAATTTATTACGAATTACATCGCTGTACGAATGTTAGAAAAGTTATGTAAAAAAAAACTATCATTAACAATGAAATGTCGTTAAAAAAGTAATGAGTGAAGCATCATAAAATCGTCCAGCTTTAAAAAAAATCAATTTGTGACTTGACCTTTGACCATGGCAGTAAACATTTATATAACACTTGCACCTGCACCTCAAGCCTCTTCCGGAATGTGTTTTACCATTTTTTTAATACTCTGTACAGTATTAATATTTTTCACGAAATTTGCTTTTTGAGGTTTAAAAAATGCTGCTGGTACTGGAGAAAAAAAACGTCTGGGTACTGGAAAAAAAAGTGAAATATACCTGGATTTTTTTTCAAATAAACTCATCATGGTGTGGTTTCATGGTGCGATTAAATCGAACCATAAAAAATTATCTAATCACTCATTAAAGTGCATCTCACTGCAATAAAATTTTTTCCAACTACTAAATAATTTGTCAACTTTCAACTTACCTAAATAAAAATACATTTTTTTTAGTAACAAAAAATATCACACACAATGTACTTTTTTTTCGCTTATTCCAATAAGCACGATGCAAGAGTACAACGAGGGTAATAGAAAAAAAAATGCCTACGTAAAGTACGAATTTTTATGACTGTAAAAAAATATTATGCAGCTGAAAGAAAGTTTATGCAATGTTGAAAAAAAAAAGAAAAAAACGTGTGCTCAAAACTCTAGTCTGGTTTATATCCAAGGAGTATAAGCTCAAATATTTCCGATGTAAAAAAAAAGTGTTAAAACCTCTCCCAAGTTGTTATTATCAGTGCTGTTAAGCTCGTTGAGATCTTTTCGCTCTCGTACGAGTTGTACGTGACTTTTTATCACGAGAGAGGAGAGCTAATTTGTGTCAGGGTAGATTGGTTTGTATATATATTTTTTTTTTATCAAATTCAAAACAAAAAGTCCGATTTTTCACCTTGTCAAAGGGCCACAAGGGAGAGTAAAAATAACGAGATTTTTTTTTCTCATATTCACGTCGTCGTTCGTTTGTACATTTTTGTATTTACAGGGAAAGCAAAAATAGCCAAGAAATAATGGAAACGATGCAGGAGAGGATGGAACGAGAAGGGGTTGGTTGAGCCAACCGCCAGGGGGTCGTTTTCTACAAATACCACGCGTGCACCGAGTCTGAGATATTAGTGTAGGTAAACGCACCGTGGGTAAAACTTTTGATGGCTTTTCGTATTTTTTTTTAAGGGATTACGTGCGAGTTCCCAGAAGGGTACAAAGAATACATGGGCGAGACTTTTGCATGTGTCAGAGGGGTAAAAAAAAATCGGGAAAAGCCAAAAGAGTGGAGGGTTGGTGCACTCGAGCTCCCTCTCTCTCTCTCTCTCTCTCTCTCTCTTTCTTTCTCTCTCTCTCTCTCTCCCTCTCTCACACACTCTTTATACTCTTAAGTGTTGCACGTTTTTTCATGACAGTACGCTCGAGACCGCTCATCCCCCATTTGTGCATTTTTTTCTCTACTTTTTCTCTGTGATAAACGCGAATAGAGAAGGGGCTTAACTTCCATGGGATAGCTAGATTTTTTTCTGGTGTGTGCGATAAAAATTCCGAGAAACAAGCAACTTCTCGCTTTTCGCAACGAATTTCCACAATCGAGAAAGAGAACGAGAACCAAATAATTATTTTGTAGCTTAGAAAAAGACCAAAAAACAATGTAAAAAATAAATATTTAAAGTATACGAATATTTCTGTATAATATTTCTAAGAATATTCTGCACTTTAGTAATATTCGTAAGACTTTTAAACATTGCTGTAATATTTTTATAAATATTCTACCTTTTGTTAATGTTTATGAGACTTTTCTCACATTTGCATTTTTTCTCAACTTTTTCTCTGTGATAAACGTGAATAGAGAAGGGGCTTAACTTCCATGGGATAGCTAGATTTTTTCTGGTGTGTGCGATAAAAATTCCGAGAAACAAGCAACTTCTCGCTTTTCGCAACGAATTTCCACAATCGAGAAAGAGAACGAGAACCAAATAATTATTTTGTGGCTTAGAAAAAGACCAAAAAACAATGTAAAAAATAAATATTTAAAGTATACGAATATTTCTGTATAATATTTCTAAGAATATTCTGCACTTTAGTAATATTCGTAAGACTTTTAAACATTGCTGTAATATTTTTATAAATATTCTACCTTTTGTTAATGTTTATGAGACTTTTCTCACATTTGCATTTTTTCTCAACTTTTTCTCTGTGATAAACGTGAATAGAGAAGGGGCTTAACTTCCATGGGATAGCTAGATTTTTTCTGGTGTGTGCGATAAAAATTCCGAGAAACAAGCAACTTCTCGCTTTTCGCAACGAATTTCCACAATCGAGAAAGAGAACGAGAACCAAATAATTATTTTGTGGCTTAGAAAAAGACCAAAAAACAATGTAAAAAATAAATATTTAAAGTATACGAATATTTCTGTATAATATTTCTAAGAATATTCTGCACTTTTGTAATATTCGTAAGACTTTTAAACATTGCTGTAATATTTTTATAAATATTCTACCTTTTGTTAATGTTTATGAGACTTTTCTCACATTTATATAATATTTTACATTTGAAAAATATTTATAATAATTCGTCAACGCTCATTTTATTCAATTCCTATTCACAATCCCTGAATATAATATTTTTCTTCTTTTTCTAATTGCTATAAAAAAAAAAAAATTGACCCTGCAGCCTCAATCACGTTTCACGTTGGTCAATATCGATTTATTAATAATTATTAGGCGAGAAATTCTCGTTTTCGCCGATTGGAAGAATTTTAAACGAGAGTTGGGACGAGAAAAAAAATCATCATATGACGGCTGCCAATGGCAGTATCACGTGAGTCCAAAAAATATTCGACTGTGGGAACAAAAAAAGCTTGATTGATCCGTCAAGCTACGCTTTACTGAACCTTTTTTTTTCGTCTTTTTAAATTCGATCGTTTATTCTCGCCCGTTCATTCTCCATTCATTCCACCTTTCTTCTCTCCGTTTTTATTTTCATCCCTCGGGAAAACTCTTTATTTCCATTTCCCAATTTTGTATATAAATATATATATATATATATATATATATATATATATATATATATTTGCGATCCAATCACAAAATACAGCGGCTCTTTGTTCATTTTGGCTTCTTTTCGCTTTTCGTCGTTACGTCCTTTTTCTATAGTTGACGTTTTTTTTACCCACAAGAATGGCGGATATCCGGCCTGACTATATCAATCGACAGCCGTTTAAGCAAATCGCTGCGGGCTTACGATTTTCAATTAAATTACCTCGTGATCGATATTAGCTTCCGACCTCGCGAACGACGTCGAACTCCACTGAAAAGCTCTCTAGCTTTTCTTCTCATTTTTTTTTCTCTTTATCTTTCCATCACCACCGTTTTTCCTCCATTTTATTTCAAATCTATTTTCACCCTCGTTCGTTTTACTTCCTCGCCAATTGACCTGAGGATCTGGACTGGAGACCTCATCAGACGATACATATTCTCGTCGAGCAATTATACAAGATCGAGCCGAAGATTAAAAAAAAAAAAAAACAATAAGAAATGAAAAATATATAAACGAGAAATACGAGCTACGAATACTTATCATTCAAGTCTAATTAGGATTTTTTTTTTCATTCATTCTCAACGAAAACAAATTTCGTAGAAGATTATGATGAAAAATTGTATAGCGATAAATTTCATGATGTACCGAAAATAAATTTAGTCAAACTTTCAATTATTCTTCAATTCTTATTTATATTTTTTTTTCAAATTTCTTATCTCGATATTTCCTGAATTCCAAAAAAAATTCTGCCACAAAATATTTGACAAGTCTGTCAAAAAAAAAAATGATGTCACAATTGATCCAAAATCGATATAGTAAAACTTTAATATATTTTTCTATTATCACATACAATTTTTTTAAATTATTGTTACCTCGATATTTTAACAATACAGTATTTACTTTTACCACGAAGTATTTAACAAGCTTGTGAAGTAAAAAAAAAAGAAAAAAAAAAAAATACAACGTCCAGATTTTCGGCTACGTCTCTCAGCGTGTAAACTCTTAACGAGAATGGGTTGAGGGCACGTATAGACCAACGTATTCGAAGACTTTTCTGCCCAAGAAAATTGGTATGTTGGGAACATCGAGTAGAAGAAACGAACGCGGTTTAGTCGTGGAAAGCAGTCACGCGAGAGGGACAAGAGAAAAAAAGATGAAAAAAAAAGAAAAAAGGAAATGAAGAGAACGAGAGGCGAATGTCCTATACGAGGTTCTGAGCTTTGCCAGGAAGTCCAACAGCTCTACGTCACAGTGGATAAACAAGTGGTAACAAGCTACGTGTTCTCATTTCTTTCCCAGCTCATATACTTTTTCGCCTCTATTTCTCTCTCTCTCCCTCACAATGTGTACTCATGTACGTGTACGCGTCGACCTAATTTCTTCTATCACGAAGACAACGACGTAGAAAATAAATTCGAGTAATTTGTAAAAAGAAAAAAATAAAATAAATACAAAAAATATTTCATACACTGGATGATTTTTGAGTAATCGAATTGAATTGAATTAATGCCATTGAAATTAATTTATATATTGCCATTCATGTCTATAAATTAAATCACATAAAATTATATACGAAGAGTAGAATTCATAATGTATTTTTTTTTTTTCAATTTTAAAAATTATATTACAAATTATTTATTTTATCATATTCTAATTTATTATTCAAATTATTCCATTATAAATCAGATAATTATTTTTATTAGAATTGTCGAATTCTTTGGGGATATTGTGCTGTCCTCGAGGGTATTTTCCTACCCCATTTCCCATGAGAGTTCTTCGCGCAGCCCAAAAGTCAAATTTTTATTGAATTCCGAGTCTTTCTACAAGTTTGCCGGAAGCATCGAAAAGAGATCCACGTACGGTTTGCGTCCACGAACATCCCGTGGGATTTTTCCCTCTCCCTCTTTCACTCTTTCACCCTTTCTCGCGAAAATCGAGTATACGAAACTGATGATACGTGCCACTTGTGCAGCCTCTGCGCACCAAGAGATGAGAAAATCTCCCATGTATATATATACACATATATATATACATATACATACACATATACATACACACATATATATATATATATATATATATATATATATATACATATATATATACATATATATATACATATACATACACATATATATATATATATATCTCACTCGATTCATCTCGATTTTACACTCTCCTGTCGATTTTTGTGACATTGCATAAAAGCACCCCCACGTCGAGGTGGTTATTGGCTTTCTTTTTTATACCCTCATCCTATTTCTTTGGCTATAAAAATAATGACGTGATGAACCATACATTTAGATTATAAATGTCAAGTTGAATTTATGGAATTTCGACCAAGCAAACTATTTTACGTTCGCATATTCATATAATTTTTTTTACTTTTTTTTACTTTTACTAAAATGAGCACAAAGTAAAGTGTCAACTCCAATGAAAAGCAAATTTACAGGAATTTTACTATTGGTAAAAAAAAAATTGTTGGCTACAGGAATAAAAAACGTTTTTTAGGGCTCCACGATTTATTTTTTTTCGATAATTTTAAAATTCGTAGGTAATTTTTTCTAAAACTTGAAAAATTCTTTCAAAAACTTATTTTCGTTTTACGAGTAATCAATAAATCGATGTAACGACAGACACTTTTCGCTTTTATATTAAATAATATAAACGGGCTGTACACATAAATAAATATAGATATATCTGCGCTGTTGGCGAGGGCAAAGCATCGTTCTTCTTCTGGAAATGAGACAAGCTCGTGTGATATCTTCGGCCCTGACAGGATTTTTTCACATAATCGTCGACGTGGTTGTCGTCGTCGTCGTTGAATATCTGACGAGAGCACGCGAGAAATTCTCATGACACTGATAATATATTAATTGGTCGACTTTTGCGACCGAGAGCCCTCGAGCTTTCTGGAAAAATGAGACAATAATTATACGAGTTTTCCACGAAACTAAATTATGTATATACGAACGAATAACAAGCTGAGAGTGAAATGAGTAGGATGAGAATATATTATCGATAAAATTCCAATTTATGGTAAATGGAAAATGCTAGCCACATTATTCCCCCAATATTTCGTTGAATGTTACCAAAAGCTGAAATATTCAGCCACCAATATTTCTGGTTAAATGCCACAGTGGCTGTACAAAAGTCATGAGATACATTGATCCTGGCTAAATTTATGTGATCCAAGGGAAAATAAAAAATAAATCTGGCCAATCGAATCGGTTGATTATGATATTGTAAATAAAATTTTGATGATATAAATTGACTGTATGAGTAAACGGAAATTAGCAAAATATTTACAGATGTTTTTATTTATTTAATATGGCAAAAGTTTGTTTATAGAAAAATGGAGATTATTTGATGGAAGTAAAATCGATTTGGCCAATTGGCAAGGATCAAATTTATTTAATGCTGTAATTTGGCCAATTGGCAAGGATCAAATTTATTTAATGCTGTAATACAAATTTAATTGGACTTTCGTTTCGGTTTGAATTAAATTTACAGAGTAATAAAGTTGAGTGTGGATCATGAAAATATTTCCGTCTATATTATTTTTTTATCGGAGCCCAAATTGCATTCTATACGAATAGAAATTCGTCGGAAAATTCTGTACTACAAAGTCTTGGAATAAATTTTTTTTTATAAATAAAAAAAAAGTGACTCTTCAGTAGTTAATCATACCACGTACTTTTCCGTATATTTCTTGTATATCCTGGACCATATTCTCCTCCCTTACCCAATATCAATTTAATAAATAAAAAAATTCAAAGCATGTCGAGAGTTTTTTTTCTCTTCCTTTTCGATTTTCAATCTTACATTTTTTCCAACCATTTTTACTCTGTCTGCCCTTTTGTATTAATTTTATGGACATAATAAGTTTCATGTTGTAAATGGAGAATATTTCGACTTGTATCCTGAAGTAGATAAGATATTTCTTAAGGGTTGTACAAAATCGACGAAGGGCCAAAATGGAGGGCTGGAGAGGGAAAAGTAGTAAAAGAAAAAGCATCGAGAGAGAATCAAAGAGAAATGGGCAAACATGAATGTACGTATACATAGGGTGTTGTATACAGAAAAATGATTTTTATTGACCAATATGAAAAGTCAATAGTTCAAAGGTCATCTTTATATCTTCACTTCCTTTTTTAAGTAAAAATACGCAAACGCTCAAATCGTTTATGGTACTTTCTCGTCGTCTCTGTTACGGGTTTACGAATCCAATATATCCCAGAGCTTTTACTCCCAAACGCGACCCTTTCTATTTTGTTTTCATCCACATGGAATGCGTGTAACGCTTTTCCATGCAATAAGTATTTAATTTCTATCCCATATATAATATATATATATATATATATATATACATCGATATATATACCGTTTTCACCCCCTCCACACCTTGTATATAAATATAAACGTATAATATTTATGATATTCCGGATACAAACGCACCCTCGTCTCGTTCTCTTCAGTTATCATCTGTTTATCTCATTCTGCTCGATAACTTCAACGTTTCATTCATATAAAGAACGACCCTTCAGTTTTTCGCTCAAAGCTTTACAAAAATGAAAAAGCTCGTGTCAATATTGTCCTCCCGCGACCCCCAAGAAACAATTTCGATATTTAATTTCCTGCTCGCGAGTCTCTCTTTCGTTCAATGTACTGCATTCATTCAGCGTTGTTTTTCCGAATGACAATTTTATTGATCAAATGGGACAAAATTATTATTATTTTCATGACGACAATAATACTCTCGAATTGTGAAATCGAACCAGCAATTTTATTTTTATCATTTTTGGTTATTTTTTATTTATAACTTCATCAAAAATACATTGAAAAATCGCGGGTCTTTCTTTCGTTCAATGCGCTGCACTCATTCAGAGTTATATTTCCGAATGCCAATTTTATTGATCAAATGGGACAAAATTATTATT
>OY769906.1:2440124-2447624 GCA_963669185.1 Dyspetes luteomarginatus
CGTGAACGAGACAGCATATATATATATATATATATATATATATATATATATATATATATATATATATATATACACACACATATATATATACATATTCATATATATATATACGGTAAAAGGCTTTTTAGGGAGGCGAGAAATGGAAAAAGTTTTTCCGTCTTTTTGAGGTTGAATGGAAGGAACGGAATGGAAACATACTCGTGGAAAGAGAGAGAACTGGAACACGAGATGAATGGAACCCTTTCGCGACAGAGTGGACGTTTCGTCTAAATAAAAAAAAAAAAAATTAAAAGCCCATTGAGTCGGAGGTCAAAACGTTGGAGTTGACAGTGAAAAAAATAGGGTGAAAATTTGGAAATGATTATTATTTCAAGATTTTTTTTATATATATAAAAAATGTTGAGCTTTATGAATTTATAAATTAATATAAATTTGATATAATTTATAAATTTTCATTGAAAGTTAAATTTTTTTATTTTCTTTTTAAATGAATAATAAATATTTTTTAAACTATGAAATTGCTCCGAAATACTTTTAGAATAATAAAATGACGAAATATTCGAGCGATAAAAATTAGGGGATAGTTTTTGAAGCAATGATCGAGTCACCGATTCAAAAAAAAGTTGTTAAAAAAAAAAAAAAATTGTGGGATAATCATTCCTGTATAAAACCAAAGGGTAACTTCATCCCTGACTTTCAACCCTTCCCCGTATTAAAGTAAAACCATCGTAGGAATTGTCCAATTACAGCGAAAACGTCAGAACCACAAAGACACGGGTGTGTTTGTGTTCGTGTTACGACAGTTAATTCATCCCTCACTACTTAAATGGCCGACACAGAGGGTGGTGAAAACCACGAGCGAGAATAAAGATCTTCGAGCTCCGATCGTGAGAATTTACGAGCGCTCAATTACTCGAGAGCTTTTCGCTATCGCGTCCAAGCGGTTCTCATCCCCTAAAAAAAGTTTCACCATTTTTTGTCATCCCTGTGCGATATCCACAAGGCAATGTTGAAAATTGAACTCACCCGAACGTTGCAGGTTGACCTCTTCACCTTTTTTTTTTTTTTTCATCCCCTCGCTCTTATATAATTTTCAGGGTACTCGACTCTCACACATGTATATGAGAGCATGCAGTTCTCACTTGAATTATCGATGTGGCGTCGTGGGATTCATAGAAGAGCTAGTGAGTTCGCTCAGCCATTTTTCACACCTCGATGGCCATTATCACGATTTTCATTTCATTTCAACAATTTTTATCCACTAGTTATCGATCCGGTTCAACGAGTATGTGTGAAAAGATAGAAAAATTAATACGTGTATATTTTTATATTGTAAAATTATACATTTTTTATTATTTTTATTATTATAGATTTTTAAAGTTTTGGCATGAAAGCTCGTTAGAAAAATATTATTTCATGTATTTTATTTAGACCCTCCCCTTGTCCCAAACTCAGTAGAAAATCGTCGATGAATATATATGTACGATTGGGGGAAAAAATAAAATATTTTTCAACTTTCTTTCAAATTGGCTGGCTTTATCTCCACGAGAAAGTATGTCAAAATGGTTATTTAGATAATTTACATAATCTTCTGGCCCTCCTCCCCATCGCAGCCTTTTTGGAGCAGATGAGATAGCGACAAAAACGTAGGAGAGTTTGATCGGGATTTATGAAGAATCGGGCGTGATGGGGGCGTCTCAATTTACCCGGAAACTTTGTATACACCGTGAAAGCTCAACTTGCAGAACAGCTCGAGGGTACTTTGGTAGTTTTGCCAAGAGAAAGAGCGTGAGAGAAAGGAGAAGGGGTGGAGGGGTTGGGCTAAGGGAGGGGGGTTGGTAAGAAATGTTGGGTGAGTAATGTACATACGATCGTGAATACATAATCCTACACGCGAGGGAAACAGGGAGGGTTCCCAACCCTCAAAATGGCAAAAAAAAAAACTTTTGTATTAAGGACTCAATTTTTTTTTTTTTTATAGTTGAATTTTTGATAGCAAAAAATGGGACGATTTTCGTTAATGCTTCGAGCTTATTGTATATATGCTGATTTTCTGCTAGTTTGTGAGCGGAATATTGTGGAGAGAGGGGAGGAAAATTCAGACCATCACCAATTGACAGTAAACAAAATTATAATCAAAATTTTTCACCGAAGAATGACGAATCGTTGAACGAAGATTGTGTATGAATTTTGACTGTTTAGAAAATTTTGAAACATCTCTGGAAAAATGGGCTGTCTAGTATTTATTTTTTAGGGGAAGTAAAATGGCTGGGTGAGGATTTCACGAAGTTAATAAATCTGGGAACCACTGAGTTTCGCGGTTTACCACGATTTTCTCATCCCTGTTCTTAGGGGCTGCTGCGTATAGGACATGCAAAATTTACACGCTGGTCTTCCCTACGAGCTACTCTCTCTTTCTCACTTTCCCACCCATATATATCCACCAGCAGTCTAATACCCTATACCGCATCCCTTCTGGCTCGTTTCGCGCTTGTTTTCCCTTTGCCCCAAAGTATGCCGGGAAACTCCATGCAGTTTCGCTGTCAAACTCGGGCGAAGCAGTGGCCGCCTGGCCAAAGAAGATGAAGGGGAAGAAAAGAGAGAGAGAGAGAGAGAGTGAGGGGGAGGGGGTGACTTTGACTTCTGGAACGCACCATATTTCATATTGAAGGGTGGAGGGACCGCAAACCAGAACATGCTCGGTCTATATAGTCTTTTCCAACGTGTCCACTCCTCCTCTTCTTAATGCACACGTGCAGTTACCGAGTCTTCCTTATTATCAAAAACAGGTATTCATTTTGCACCCTCTAACTCGGTGCCTCATTTGATCCGTCGTTAAACCGAAATCGTCGAATGCAATATGGCATAACAGTGGGGTGTGTTCTGCTCTTCCTCTCCAGAAGTCCTCCCCTGCTCCTCCTCTCCAGAAGTCCTGCTTTGTCTTTCCTCTAGAAAAGCCTGAGTGTACTGAAGCAAAAGGACATGACCTTCTTCTTTAACCTCTCATTTGTCCCTCTTCCTTATTCACCTCCATTCTTCATCCATCCATTATCGTAAGGGATGAAAAATCCAATCATTGAACAAATTATTAACCTCAAGTTTAATCAATCGTAAAGTCAATTTAAAATAAAATGGTAGCCTAGAAAATTTTATGCTGAACATTGCAAAAGAATGATCTGATTTTTTTTCAAATTGTAAGCGAATTACTGTTTTGCAGTTTTACCTCTATAGGTGTTGATAAATTTATAGTCAGCCGAGTCCTGCACGTATACCAGGAATTTAAAATTCAACGAGTAGAATCACCAACTTGGACTTGAATTTTTGGTATCGAAAATTTACACGTCTCTCTTTTTCCCTTCATTTATATGGGGTCGTATCGATAGCTCGCAAGGGATGAAAAATCCAATCATTGAATAAATTATTAACCTTAAGTTCAATCAATCGTAAAGTCAATTTAAAATAAAATGGTAGCCTAGAGAATTTTATGACGAATAAAAGCTTAACAATTTTTGTCATGAAAAACTTCAAGCTCAACTGCTGGACATTGCCGAAGACTGATCTGATTCTTTTTCAAATTGTACGTGAATTTTTTTTCCAATCAATTTTATCATCTGTCTCATCCTCTTGATCACTTTTTCTCGCTCAGATTTGGTATTCATATTGGTTATAACCAAAAATTTAACTAACCAGGCAGTAAATTTCTTCAACGAAGACGAAATTAAAGAGAGGAATAGAAGGATCAAGAAGAAAGAGGAATAAGGAGAAACTCGTGGATATCCCACAGTAGAATGAGAGAATTGTTTGAATCATGTCCGGATTGGTTCTCGAAGTAGGCAGTCGGGGGAGGAGGACGAGGGGGGGGGGGGGGGGGGGGGGGGGGGGTGCAAGATGAGACAGTGGAAGATCTCGAGTCGTATTAGGATTCTCGAGTCGTAGGTCCTCTTCCTGATCCCTCGGATTCCCTTTACTCGCGTATCTGTATACTCACCCCCTCCCTCCCTCCCTCCACCCCCCCCCCCCCATCACACACATATACAGGCATACGCAAACTTATCCCGAAGAGTCTCGACGTTCTCTTCACTCTGGCAGAGCATCAGGTCGTTCTTGTGCAGATTTCGTCGTCCCTTACAATTTCGCGAGCTCTCTTCGTTCGCCCTTGTCTGGCACGTAGAGCAAACCCTCAAGCAGCCCGTACCAAATCCTCTCCCTCCCTCTCTCTCTCTCTCTCTCTCGCTCTATAAATATATATATACACTGTGTATGTAGCTTTCGCTTCACCGCCACGCTTTCTGTCCCCGAGTAAACTCACACACACACACATGTATGTATATAAGTATATATATATATATATATATATATATATTTGGTATATATGTACATAGGATTGGGAACTACCTGGGAATTCTCTGAGGAAGTTGTACGTGTCGCTCGAGAAACAGGAAGATTCTGGATGATGGGCGCTCACGAGACCTAAAGGCAGCGAGAGAGAGAGAGAGAGAGAGAGAGAGAGAGAGAGAGAGAGAGAGAGAAAGGAAAATATATCGAGAGTCTCTCGTTGGCTCTCTCGCACGTATGCTCGTCCAATCTTCTATTTCGCTTGTTACAGAAATTTTGGTGAAGAAATTCATGTCCGAAGGGCCATGACACACAATCTTGTACTTGCTGGTGTCGTTTTTATAGTAGTCTCTGGCTTGTCATTCAGCCACAAGTTTCCCTGGGGAACTCTCAGTGATATAAGAGAAAAGTGGGTTCAATCAGAATGTACCCAATTTGAGAAAAAAAAGCGTTGTGCAAGCTCGATAACTTGGGTCAGGAGACAAACCAATGGAAAAGACAATTAGAAAACTTATTTTTACCCTTCTTATCCTGCTATCCTTATAAACTTATTTTTATCCTTCTATCCTGGGCAAGAAAGACACTTGAAGGTTCACCAACGACAGACTAATCTTATTCTAAGCTCCGAGTACTGGCCAATTGCAGACTGACAAATTTCCACCATCGAGGTTTTGTCGTCTATTCGTCGCTCTTCATCAATTATAGAGAGCGACAGGGTTGATCCTAATTGGTGGCTAAAATGGGAAATTTCAATTTGGGTCAAATCTCACGAGTGCAGGACACAATGGAGGATCCTATTCTTGTATTTTTTTTTCTATAAGTGAGAGAAAAATTTGCTTACAGTTCCGCTTATGGGCAAAGAAATGTGACGTTGTGTTGGTGATCGAATTCACTTTGATGAACATTTGACGATCTTTTTCGTCTATTCGTCGCTCTTCATCAATTATAGAGAGCGACAGGGTTGATCCTAATTGGTGGCTAAACTGGGAAATTTCAATTTGGGTCAAATCCCACAAGGATGCTGGGCCAGTATGGGCTTTGTTTCTCCCAATTGCTGGAGTCATCGGTTTGACCGGTTGACCCCGTTTGTCGATTAAGCTCCGCTCCCCTCATCGTGCGTGTGTAGCGTTTTGCATCGTGTTGCTCCCGATGGTACTCGCGATGTTTGGCACTGGCCAGGACAAAATGGTACATACCGCTTGGAAGCATTCATAGTGTGTGTGTGTGTTTCTAGCTCGAACGAGCTAAAGAGAATGGGGAGAGGCTTCAAGGGGTTAGCGAAACAGCATCAGCAGTTGAACACCCCGCTGTCACTTCTCGACAAGCTTTGGCATCCCGAGATATATATATATTTGTATATATATGTATATGTATATATATGTATATATATATGTATCTATGTGTATATATATATATATATATATATATATATATAAATGCACATAATGTGTATATAGATAGAGATAAGGGATGAGGTTTGTGAAATTCTAGAATAGCTTGCGGGCTTCGAAGGGATAACCCACGTATAACATCCGATCCGTTTCGACGAACGACACGACCAAGCGGCAAACCATATATAGATATAGTACCTAAAATATATATATATAGATATATTGTAATAGCTTTAAAGTGTCGTCTCTATGGTCGTTGGATGAGAGAGAGAGAGAGAGAGAGAGAGACGTCCCCTTGTTTCCGGTGACGGAACGGAATGGCGACCGAGAGCAAGGGGGCGAGAGAGAGCTGACGTTGTAATTTCACACCCTGTGCGCCCTACAAGTCCCATTATATATTGCTGAAATGAATCTATATATGTATTTAAATCCTGTACAGGTTTCATATGCTACATATATGGCTCTTTTTCATATCATTATGATCCTTATTGTTATCTACCATTTTGATTTACCAAAGAACTTGGTAGAATGGATCTCAATAAGGGTTGAAAAAAAAAATTGTGTATAGTTGTAGGAATTGCGAGGGAATTTCATTGATAAAAGTTGAGTTTATCGAATGTTCTCGTGAGTACCATCGTTCTCCGCCATTTTGAGCTACCAAAGAACTTGGTGAAATGGATCTCAATAAGGGTTGAAAAAAAAAATTGTGTATAGTTGTAGAAATTGCGAGGGAATTTCATTGATAAAAGTTGACTTTATCGAACGTTCTCGTGAGTGCCATCGTTCTCCACCATTTTGAGCTACCAAAGAACTTGGTGAAATGGATCTCAATAAGGGTTGAAAAAAAAAATTGTGTATAGTTGTGGAAATTGCGAGGGAATTTCATTGATAAAAGTTGACTTTATCGAACGTTCTCGTGAGTGCCATCGTTCTCCACCATTTTGAGCTACCAAAGAACTTGGTGAAATGGATCTCAATAAGGGTTGAAAAAAAAAATTGTGTATAGTTGTAGAAATTGCGAGGGAATTTCATTGATAAAAGTTGACTTTATCGAACGTTCTCGTGAGTACCATCGTTCTCCACCATTTTGAGCTACCAAAGAACTTTTTAAAATGGACGTTATTAGCAGTAAAATATTTTATGTGAAGTTGTAGGGATTGGAATGGAATTTCATCATTGCAAGTAATTTTAACGAACGGTGAATATAAAAATATAGCGAGGGGGATGAACGCGTTGGCCAGTTGGAAAAGTCGATATTATTAGAGAGTAAGGGAGATAGAATTTGTAATCTTCGTTCATGGATGTTGTATAATCGGATTGGATTGGCTTCGTTGTTGGACAGTGGAGGACGTTAAGTCTTGATAAAAATGGGACAAAAATTGTATTCGAAGGTAACTATTTCGAGTCTCTGTGAACAGCCATTTTCGATAAATTCATAAGGGTTGAAATGGTCAAAACGAGCTTTCCGAGTTTATGGTCGTGTTTAGTCGCGTTAAACGATATTAAGCTGTCCCACCAGACCATTTTCTCTCTCTCTCTCTCTCTTTTCTCTCTCATTCTGGCTTTCTGGTGGATGTGAGCGAGCAACTTTACCCGTTAACGACCGCAGAGCCACAGCGAGAGTTGCACGGTGGTAATTATTAGGAAAAATAGAGGCTGGGATGGAAAAGAAAGGAAAAAAAGTTTGTGTTGGAATCTCTCGATGTGTTAAGGGTAATTTTTGAAAAAAGAATTAAAAGAAAAGAAATTAAATTGTGTGAGAGAAAATCTCGAA
>OY769906.1:2452624-2578053 GCA_963669185.1 Dyspetes luteomarginatus
TATAGTGATATGCAGAATGAATGGACTTGAAGAGAAATTGGATGCAACAAGAGAACAGGAAGTAGACATCGATAGTTTGATAAAGTAATAATTCGCCTTTCCACCGGTAATTTCGTTCGATCTTAGGCAAATTCTCCAAGATAAAGGGTTGACTAAAAAAGGTTGAGGGGGAGGGGAGGAGGAGTCAATCTTTTCAACTCACAGTGAAAGAGAAAGAGTGAGTGTCAATTAAAGTTTCGTATGTATAAACGTGAACGTAAAATAAATTTTAAATTTACGTGGCCATGCTAGAAATCGAGAGGGTGGCATATATACTAGACCCTTTTTTCACATATAGTGATACGCTGAATGAATGGACTTGAAAATAAATTGGATGCAACAAGAGAACAGGAAGTAGACATCGATAGTTTGATAAAGTAATAATTCGCCTTTCCACCGGTAATTTCGTTCGATCTTAGGCAAATTCTCCAAGATAAAGGGTTGACTAAAAAAGGTTGAGGGGGAGGGGAGGAGGAGTGAATTTTTTCAACTCACAGTGAAAGAGGAAGAGTGAGTGTCAATTAAAGTTTCGTACATACAAATGCGAACGTACTCCACGCGACTTCTCAGTTTCTAAGTGGAAAATCGAGAGACGAGACAAATTTGCCCATCGAGTGGGGTGCGAATCGATAGGGTGAAATTTAATACGACCAGGGACTCAGAATATTATCTCTTGACGCGAGGATTTCCTTCTTCATATCATATGACGAAGCGCGATGTAGGCACAGAAAGGAGATGCGGTAGAATTGTATTATTCTTAAGGGGATGTTTGAAAAAAAAATTAAGAGGCATCGCGTCATCACACAGAGGAGAGATTAATTTTATTAAAAAAAAAAAAACTTAATCTTTGATGAAAATAATTTATTCAAATATTTCAAACATGTATTGAGAGTTTTTAGTGATAATGAAAATTGTTACGACAAGAAAGGATGAGCAAAAAGATGCATAAAAAAATAGGACATTATGGAGAATATCGCATGTTTTCCATAATAAACTTTAATCCCAATTTGAAAAATGATTAATCAAGGAAAATATTGAGATTAATTGAAGAAAATTTCGTGTGTGTAGTTATAAATATTATTAGGATTTTGAGAAATATATAAGAATAAATTTTATCGATGGTGTGAAAAATTTATCCTTATGTATTTGGTGTGATAAGTCAGTTATATATTTCCCAGCCACGTGAGCTAGAAATTATTATATATTATAAATAATCATAGGATAAATTACATTAAATTTTCATAATAATTATGCAACAAAAAAATTGAATGAAGTGTGATTTAAAAATATAAATAATTCTGAAATATTATTCGATATAATTTTAAAACATTTTCAATAAATCGTGTGCAATATCGTGTAAAAAACGTGATATATTTCTCACGATAACTGGAAATTCGATAGGGAAATTTTCTCGTTCAAGTCTATCGCATGAAAACGATGCCATTTTTTTTTCTCTGTATGCTTTTCCCAAAACGGTGAATCGTGTTTAACGACGGTGAACGAGAGACGTGGGGTGAGTTCTCGTAGCGTGACTGAATTATCTTTTCCCTCTTTCCTCGATTCTCCCATTCCCTTGCACACTCGGAAATTCCTACATACATATATATATATATATATATAAATGTGTGCGAGAAACGGGCGATCGACTCGAGTGCACATCTAACGAATTGTAATCGATTTGCCATCGTCTGGAAACAAAAAAACTTTCAACCTCAATTCTTAGAATTACCAGACGAAAAATCTATTAATAACATCAAAAAATAAATTAAGAAAAAAAAAAAAAGGATCATAAAAATTCTCGCAGGATGAAGAAAAACTATTTAAGCTAAGGATTTTCATATTAGCTCCAAAGTAGCTTAACAAAAAATTGGCAATGGTTGAAGGCAAAGTTTAAAACAAATTTTTCATAACGCTGCGATGAACTTTAAAAACTTTTGGAGCTTCATGTCTTACGTTCAAAGAGAAAGTTCTTGTTGCTGCCGGAGTACATATCATATTTATATACTTGACTATGTATTTCATATCGATCTTTAGCTATATATATATATGTATATCAGCCTGGGTTCGCTAGGGTGTTTTCTACTCCCACACTAGAAGTTCTCTGTCAGTATCTGTGAGTGTCTATGAGTGTTAAGCTGGAAAGGCACATTTCTATTTTGTTATTAAGAAGATAAATTATCTTGTATAAATCTTCTTCTCATATAATCATATAAGAAAAATTCTTTTTCAACTCTCCCAACCCTGTTATTACAGATCGAAAATATTACCTTTTCTATATTCAGTATATAATTCATTGTGATAAATTTATCGTAACGTATATATATATACACGATATATATATACAACGATATATATATTGGTATGTATATATCACGACATGCCTGAAAATGTGCTGTTGCTGACGTAGCACTCTCGCTGCAGAATTTAAAGCTCCACACACGCGGCTTTAGACTGATGTTGCCGTCAGCCAGGAGTAGATACAGCTCGCAGTAGAAACGGATTTCTTTGTCAGACCGAAAAAGTAGCGGTAACTTTGACTCGAGATCTATAATGCTCGCATTGCCGAAAAGTGCTTTTGCCGAAATCTTTAAATAATTCTCTCCATGTTTGACGAGATCGCTTGGAGGAAAATTTTATATTTATTATTTCGTGATATTAAAGCTCTTTGGGTGGTGAACGTTTTTTTTTCTTTTTTTTTTTGAGTAAAACAATTATTGCGAATTTTTTAAAATGTGAAGTTCGTATGCGAAATGTGTGAGATAGAAATGAGAGAGGTCGGAATTTCAGGGGCGAAATCGACGGTAGCACTAATCTCGTTTAACGCCAGGTTAGGTATAGTCGACGTTGTATATACGTCGTATATATATATATGTACATATATATATATATGTATATCTGTGGGGGAAGCTTGGCGTGCAACAGGTAAAGGCCGAACGTCGCAGATTTGACGCTGCTGGTACTCTGGGAAAACGAGAAAATACATTTTCTCTTGACAAGGCAGAAGGGAAAAAGTTTCTTGCACATCCGAGTACAATTGACTCGAAAAATCGATGCTTTGAATGTTTTTTTTGCTTAAATTTTGTAACTAAGCAAAATTTTATAAAACCTAAATTGATAGTGCAACAAAATGGCTCCAGTAAACGTTACAATGAAATTCTCTTTTTTTAATAATAGGTCAGAGTTTATTTTTTTTTTTACAATTTTTTACATTTATGTCTATTAATGAAAAAATAAATGAAAAGACTGAAAATATAGAATTTTTTTGATCCACTACATCGCATAATTGAATTAATTGAAAATTTTATTCTATAATAGGATTAGAAAGAGTATATTCGATTTATTTATTTTTAGGGAAAAATGCAAGCTTACTTATGTTAATGAGAGCACAAAACTGCGTGTTGCAGGGAGTTAAGAAAATTTGCACACGCGCCCGTGATAATATCGCACGAGAAAAAAAGGAGAGAAAAGTGGAGAAACTTCGCTCGGATCTGTTGCACGCTCGACGTGCACTGTATATAATGACTCAAGAGCTTTCGAGATTCCCACGTGGCTCGTACAGTTTCTGTGCGTAACTCCTAAATTCACATTTGTTAGAAAAAAAAACTATAAAATGGGCTTAAAAATATATTAATAAGAACCAGTCATTAATTATTTTTATATTTAGATAAAATGACGATTGAAAAAAAAAACCATTTAACAAGAATTCAAATTAATGACAAATGAAAATTTGACGATAATTTAATTTAATTGTAAAATTATCTATTGAGAAATTGGAATAAATTATAGAATGCAATTTCACTGAAATTTAAATTAATTATAATATTATGCTTCAGAGATATTGAAATAAATTTTGAAATAAATTTCCACGAAAATCATAAAATAAATATACTTACATTTTACAAAAATGGAGATTAATGATAAAATTACGCGTTACAAAAATATGTAAATTTTTCTGTTCATGCTAATTTTTCAATTCGCTGATTAAAAATTTTCTTTGCTATCGTAATGAGAAAAATGAAAATTCTTGTGACAGGGAAAGAATGGACTCGATTGAACAAACGAACATTTAGCTCCGCAGCATCGAATTGATTTCATTAATGCATGGAGGAGAAGTCAGTTGGTTATATAACTCGAAATTAAGATTCATCGATGTATCTGTAGAGTCTGCACGTGTGAGTGAGTTATGTAAAGTGTATTTAAAGTCTGTGGGTAATGTAAACGCCTCGAATAATATACCTGAGGGACTGTCGGAAAACTAAGCAGTCAGTTGTACCGAACAATTCCAACATCAATTTATAGTTGTTCATTACGACCACATTTCGAAGACACTACGTTGAAATATTCGTAATTCGGCATTCGTGATTAATGACAAACTAAGTTCCACCAACAAAATTCTCAGAGATCGACAAGTTAATTTTAAATTATTTTTTTACATGAGCGTAAATTGCTGTTATTAAAAATTCAT
Organism: Dyspetes luteomarginatus; assembly: GCA_963669185.1. Taxonomy (NCBI): domain Eukaryota; kingdom Metazoa; phylum Arthropoda; class Insecta; order Hymenoptera; family Ichneumonidae; genus Dyspetes; species Dyspetes luteomarginatus. The sequence continues at coordinate 2,457,129 of OY769906.1, forward strand.
TGCGATATTATCTCGCAAGCTCTTTGCCTTTTTTTCTAGTACTTAAAAGACATAAAATCATGGCTATAGTAATTTAAAAAATGGAATAAAAGATAACAGAGATGGATAAAAGGTGAAAAGTACTGAGCTAGAGAAAAGTTGGTGGTGTGTGGAAAATGAGCTAGAATAGAGAGACAAGACAAAGGATAGAACGTGGAACAGCCAGGGTAAAGTTACTGCCCGAGGGGGAATTAGCAAGCGACTAATCAGAGTCTCGTGGGACAAGAGAGTAAGCGAGCTTACCCAAACGTTCGTGCGGTGGCGCAACGGATGTTGGCCAGCAGGGGCTACCCATTTTCTCTCCATCGTGAAATAAACTCGTCTCTCTCGAAGCTACGAGAGAGAAAATCGAGGAACGAAAAGTCAAAGATTCGTATGTGTATGTGTGTGGAGGGTGGAGGGTGAGATATGGTGAAAATAAGTTATAGAGTCGAGAACAGTTATATGGGCTTTTCCATGTCAAATATATATATATATATATATATATATATATATATATAAATAAATAAATAAATAATATAATATAAATATATATATATATAATATAATATATATATAATATATATATATACTCACTTCTCAGGCCAAGTATACATATATCACTATAAATATATTATGCACAAAACCCTAGAAAATTAATTGGCCATTCGTCAGGGAATGACGTAGGCGAGAGTTGAGAACTAGCGATTAATCGACTCGATATGCTCGGTGTGAAGCCAATTGCAGGGATAATCGAATCCATCAAAGTCATCGTATACATATGTATATATATATATATTCGACAAAACTTTGAATTCTCATAATCAGAGCAATGACCTGACTTAACGAGAGGTTTATACAGCTCGACGATTTCTCATTGAATAGAAAAAAGAAATTGAGCTGAAAGGCAGTGAGCTCCGTATCAAATTATAATGCTGATAGAAATTAGGAGGGAAAGATTGAAAAGCGTTTGTTAGATCCAATTGACTTTTATTGCTTCGAATAGCCATAATTGTTTAATTATCGTTAAATGAGCATTTAACGAATAATAACAATAATAATATATTCGATGCGATTCTTTTTTTTACCTTCTGAATCGACCAAAACTTTTAGAAAATAAATAAACTTTGTAATAAAAATAATTTTTTTTTTTCCGATCTCTTGGAATTCCAAACTTTGATTCTCCATAGCAGTAGAATATTCGATATTTTTCCACTGACGTAATGGCGCACTTTGCCAAATTGCTGCGGTATTATAATTAGAATACGAGAACCTCGACAGGAACATGTATGCGTGGGATTTGTGCCAAAACTTTCTTTACCAACCCCCCCTCCCCTCCTCTCCCCCCCGCCCTCTCTAGCCCCCTCTATGCATATAATAGATTTTCTATACGAGACTTGATATTCTATTATAGGAACTTTTAGTTTTATTTCTCAAGTTCATGTTTTGCGCATGTGTGACGTTATGAATTTCCTATATATATATATATATATGCGAGGAAATTATATATATATATATATATATGCGAGGAAATTATATATATATATATATATATGCGAGGAAATTATATATATATATATATATATGCGAGGAAATTATATATATATATAACGCTAGTGCGTCATCGCGAAGGCTCGTCTTGATCTTGTACCAATGCCATTGGTCGATCAGTGCGTCGTACGATCTTTGCGTCAATTGACATCAATTTCAAAAGTTCACGAAGCAATTGGTGGGAGCTGCAAATTGACTATTAAAAAAAAAATGAAAAAAAAAAAGAATAGGGACAACGCGACGACATTTGTCTCTCATAAAATATATTTCATGCTTGAAAAACATTTTGATTAAAAATAGGAAAAAACAAAAGGAACGACGCAGAACTCGTGAAATGAATATAAGAAAATTCTTCAATGATGAAAAGTGGCAAAGTAAATTCTTCATTTGATATTCTTCGTGGGAAAAAAAATAAAAATAAAAAAGTTTGAGTAAATTTATAAAACGAGTTCGGCGTAAATTAAAACATTTTTCTCCCTTGAATTAAACACGGGGGATGATGAGGAATAAATTTATGAGGGAGAGGAAAGAGGTGGGCCCGTTGATTGTTTGCGAAAATCGATATGTATATTATCATACTTCTCTCGTTTGGAAATTTCTTTCTCTTTTACTGGGCGTTTGGGGCCAGCGAGAAAAAACTCGGATTTCACGATCAGCGGAAGGAGCTATTATGAGTCTTTTCCAAAGCTCAGCAACGAAGCCAAATCCACCCTGCCGCTCAGCGGGGATAGGGGGGGGGGGGGGGGTATGAAAAATCACGGCTTTAAGAGATTCCCAGAGGCGCGATATAAAACACTGGGAATAGCTTTCCGCGTGGTGATGGTATGTATATGTAGAAACCGAGAAGTGCTCACTCTACCTATTTTTGCACGAGAGAGAGAAAGAGAGAGAGAGAGAGAGAAAATTTGAAGAACGAGAGGAAAGAACAGGGAAGTGAGAAGAGAAATTTTTTCTCTTCTTGTGGTTATCTCTCTCTCTCTCTCTCTTCATGGAAAAACTGACGACTTCCACAACTCCTCGGCTTCGCCTTCAGACAGACGCGAAAGAAAAAGAAGAAAAAATTAAATTATACGAAGGGGAAAGAAGAAAGGTCGATAACGTTCGAAAAGAAAGAAAAAAATAGTCAAATTCACATTTCGCTTAATTTTTTTAACACGCGAGTAATGTTGCTATGACAAATAAAAGTAAAAAAAATTGTTGGTTTATAAAAAAAAAAAAAAAGAAAAAAAACGTTTTTCAGTTAATTCATTTTTGACCTTTTCTATTGCAGGAGAACGACCCTCAAAAAAATTATGTTAAAACAAGAAATTGACGATAAAAAATTGCTAGTGAGTAAATTTATTTCTAGCCTAATTTTCACTGGACGAGAATATTCGATGAAATTTTCTTACCACCACAGGAAGTCGATGAGATTTGAAAGAAAGACAAAAAAAAAAATCGAAAATATGAGGCCATTTTATTTACAGCCCTCATTCGATAGTGCTCGGAACAAAAATTCATTGCAGAGAACGTCAATGTTGTCCTCGTCATTATTTCACCGACAGTATCATCCCTTAAAAAAATTACACCCCAACAAAAATCTCGATAATATTTAATTTGAAAAAAAAAAAAAAATCCCAGGTATATTCACTTTTGGCTTTTTTTTTATGGCCCAGAATAAAATGCCCCAAGCTTCTCGCTCAAGTTGAAATATCTTGACAAAAGATTTTTCCGGATGTTCGCTTTTACATTGGTCGGTGGATTATAACGAGAGAAAAAGAGAGAGAGAGAGAGAGAGAGAGCGAGAGATTCAGAATCACAGAAGCACGAATATAACATACGATGGGGCAAGGAGTAAAATGGTTTCTCGTGACAAAAGTGTCCTTAAATCCCGAAGGAAAAAAGGATGAAAAAAAAAAATAGGGAAAATGTTATCTCTCAAAGGTGGAGCGTCCGAGGATGCCCCAAAAATGTTCCCTTACGCTATGGTCACATACATATATACATATAATCGTCCACCAGGGTGCAAATGCCAAACGAATGTTTTTTTTTTTTCCTCCACTTTTCTATCTTCTTCTTTACGGACCCGCCTGCGCTGATCTCTTCGCTTTATCGGAAAATTCCTCGGGGCTCTTTTGGACCCTCCGGAAGCCACACTGATAAATCTACGGTTACGAGTTGAATTTCTACCCCTCCTGAGTGAAAGAGGAATGAAGCCCTGTGGCTCATCCCCTCTTCCCCTCGCTCTTCTTATCTCGCTGGGGCTGCAAATCACTAAATTCGGATTTAAATTGATGTTTCAATGTAGATAGCTACGTACTAAAATTTCCTTGCTTATATGTACATATACTGTATATATATATATACTGTATAAATAATATTCTCTGGAGAAAAAAGATGATAAACTGACTCGAATTTTTCCATCCCTCGTCGGCACTTTTTATCACGAGGAACAAAAAAAAAAGGACGAAGAACTTTAGGCGATAGATAATTGACCCACATGAGGATTAGACAAGGGAAGATTATATGAATGCTGCTTAAATAAATAAATAAATAAATGAATATACATATATGTAGTTATTATATATAAACGTTCAAGCTTCGTGAGCACTTCTTAACACGACGAAAAAAAATTCTAGAAAAACTTTGCTCGAGAGATAATTGACGTGCGCGAGAATTATACAAGGGAAGATTACAAATATGGTTGGATAATTAGCTCGGCGAGGAAAAATTGTGAGAAGCTGAAAAAAAGGTTTGGGTTAGCAAATAAATTATGAGTTTCGTCTATTTGACATGGAGAGAGTGATTATAAAACCGGAAGTTGAACGTTTTTTTTTTTTCGTTTTCTTTTTTTTCCAGGGTTCATTTCGCGTGATGAGGGAGAAACCAGTTTACTTTTTTATACTTGTGCAAAGTGCAAAGCCATAAAATATTAGAGATTGGAAAAAAAATTGTTGGAAGGCTCTCGAAAGTGGTTGCTTATATATATATATATATATATATAGACTTATATATTTCCCTTAGCTGGCTTTTCGAGCTCGTTAGCCCCAAGGGTTTCTTTTCCTTTTCGCAGAGTCGACCAACTGCTAATTATCCGGAAAAGAATCGCAGCACGAGAAAAGGCTCAACTTTTACCATCGTGCCTCAAATGGCATAGATCTATATATAATATATAATTGTATAGGTACACTTAATTTATAACAAATAATTGCTGATCTTATAAGTTCGATAAGAGACACAGAAACCAAAACATCAGTTTCATGTATTCTAAATAACTTTTATTTTTATTCAAATAATTTTCATTACATTTCAATCATATTGATGTGAATAAAATAAATTATATGCCATTTAACTCATTCTTAAGCAATTTTCAAAAAAATTGACTCGTTTAAATAATTTTTCATTCGATAAAAACTGAGTTTAATTTATTTAATTGAAATAATTAAAATTTTGATTAAATATAAATTTATGTAAATCATGCAAGTAATATTTAACATGAAATATCCAACGATTATAGGTGTCCCTGCAGGTAACGGGTCGACACGAGAGGTTTAGCTCAGGGTGTATTATAACTCGCTAAATAAACATACCTTTTGATACCTTTTGACATAAATTTAGATGGATAAAATCAAATGTATTCGATTAAGCTCATTTTTAAACAATTTTGACAACAGATGACAAATTTAAATAATTTTTATTCCATAAAAATGGAGCTTATTTTATTTAACTTTGAATAAATAAAATTTTGATTAAATTTAAATTTATCCAAATCATGCAAATAATATTTAGAACGAAAATTCAACAATCATAGATGTCCCTGCAGAAGACGGGTCTGCACGAGAGATTTAGCGCAGGGTGAATCTATATCACTATATATATATATATATATATATACGTCCGAATTTTGATGGACCACAAGCTCTGTTGCAAATTTGGTCTGGCTTGGGCTCATTTGGTGGTTGAAATCAGCTATTCTGCCTAAATATGTGTAATTCTCACACTCATCTAAATACACGAAAATTCTCATACTACGAAGAATCTGTCAGATTGTGTTTTCCACAATTAACGCTCGATTAGAAGCTGTGGCTCATTGGCCACACAAATGATAATCACAATCAAAGTGATGGAGAAATAATTTGTTATCAATAAAAAAAAAAAATTCTCCCTGGTAAAAAGATTTATATCGATATATATATATCGATATAAATCTTAGATATAGATATATATATGTACAAACTGTCCCTGCTTCGTAGAAATTTGTCGCAGTGCCGTTATCACCGTTGAAAAGCTCGACACTTTGCCAAAATATGGGGAGAGTCTCGTTACAATGAATCATACGAAATTGCTACTGGTGTGCAGCAAACTCGAGTCGTTTATCGGCTTTAAAATAGTCCTAAGTAGTATATAAATTGGCTGCATAGTACTTTAAAGTGTATTAAGTATATGGGGAATTTCATATCAGTCCAAATATGGTGCTCTTGAAAAAAAAAAAAATCAGCCAAAAATTCTATCAGTAAAAACGGAAAAGCGAATATACGACTTGCATTTCAAACCAACCAACATTTTTAGCAAAAAAAAAAAAAACTAATAAATGACTTTGATTGACAGGAAACAGCCCATTATATGGACCATTATATGGAAACAGCCCAGTCGATTATATGGACCATTTCGTCTCAATTTAAACAATTTTTTTCAGACATTTTTCTATTTCAACGTTTTGTATGAGGAGACAAAAACGTCTTAAGATGGGAAATGCGTTGCAACAATTTGGCAAACACACGCTCGAGGTCAATCGGGTCTCACAGGATGCAGGAATACACTATAGATAAATTTTCCAAGTTTATTCGTGTACGAGAGAGGGAACTAAATATTTATTATTCCATCGTTCTATTATATATACATATATATATATATACACACAAATATACACATATATATATACATATATACACATATATATATATATACACACACGTCATTGGGCAATACCCACACACACACACATATGTATATATATATATATGTGGTATTGCCCGATGACATGTTAATACAGTAAAAGCTCCCATACTCGAGCCCGACATATTTACATAAATGGAGCGTTTTGTGCGTTGCTAACATCAAACGCCGAAAATGCTCGCCAGTCACGAAATATTCAGGAAGCTTTAGATCTCTCCCATTTGCAAAATAACTGGTGAATACTGGCTCGTGCTAAGAACGAATTTTGTATGCGGAATAGAGGCAGAATTACAGACAGACGAAGAAAGAGAAAGAGAGAGAGAGAGAGAGAGAGAGAGAGAGAGAGAGAGAGAGGCAAATTAAATGGACTTTATATATTAGTTGCTCGCTGATATTTTAGATTATTTAATGGGGGAAAAAAAGCTCGAAATGAGAAACTGGACCTTGGAGTCTCTCGAGGCCTTCAATTCTCGAGGCCTTTATTTATTTATTTATTCAGTCGAGGTGGAAAAAAAAAAATAGGACGACCATTTTTATGAGCCGAACAAACGAGAGAAAAAAAATTGAATTTTTCAGAGTCATAGAAAAACTGAAGAGGCAAGATTGAAAAAATGCTTTGACCTTTTTTTCAACATTAAAAAAAAAAAAAAAAAATAAGCTCTTTGTGAATGAAAATTTTGCTCTCTCGCTCTGTTGGAAATTTCCTGAGCGGAGATATTTAGAGAGATTTTCTCCTGTCATGGAAAATTCACGTTGCAAAAACGGCGAGAGTATTATTGCAACATCCTCGGTGAGATATTTCGAGAGGCAGAGGGACTCTATACGCGCGTATATTTCGAGATAAATACATGACATATATAAACTGACTGACCAACGAGGCAGGCAAAATCGCCACGCCGAATTTCGAAGCTTCAATTCCGCCTGAATGAGTTAAAAACCAGCATCATTCAAATAATCGACGCGACTGCTGGAAATTTGCTGTATCGATATTTCCGCCATTTTGGAAAAGTGAATAAAAAGGATAAAAGAGGGAAAGAAAAAAATCAACTTTGAGTTCGATCGAGGGTTGATTTTTTCAGGACCATTTTGAAGCTCCATATGGGCTTTTTAATTTCATCTGAAATTTATTATCTATGGGAGAATAAAAGATGAGAAAAAAAATCATCACTCACTTTGGGGTTGATTTTTTTAGGACCATTATATATACCACATATATATATATATACATATATATATATATTTCATAAGTTAAATTGTTTTACGTATCATAAATATTAACCGAGTATTTTTTAAGCGTACGTGAAATCCGTTTGAGTATAAAAAAAATATCCGAGGAAACACAAGAGGAAGTGTCTTTTTATAAAGGAGAATTTAAAGTGGGAAATTTTTCTTTTCCACTTTACAGAACAAAAAATACAAAACAAAAAATGTAAAATTACAGAAACTACAAAAACTCTTCGCTCTAAATTGGATATACGTGTGGTTTTTGGTCATTTTTTTTTTTGGGCATAAATATTCATGCTGGTCGATTAGTGTCAGGGTACTTATAACATAATGCATGCAAGCAAAACGCTGGAATGGTCGAGCGAATAATAATAATAATAATAATATAAAATGGGATGAATAAAGAGATACGGCGTGGACAGGTGGCAAGATGAGAAAAGGGCTTTTATGTATATTTATTTATATTTAGTATGAATTTTCAGCGCTGAATATTTCTCTGCTCGCAAGCCGTGAAGATAAACGAATTAGGGTACGAATTGGAAATTTCTCGAACGAGAAAAAGCGAGATATACAGTTGACCGTAACAAAATTTCAGCCAGAGAGGGAGAGAGAGAGAGATTTGCAGCGTACTGGGGTAAAATTAACGTCCAGCCTCACGGAAAATTTGCGTCGTGTTCAGCTTTCTCTCTCTCTCTCTCTCTCTCTCTCTCTCTCTCTCTCTCTCTCTCTCTCCCTCTCTCTCTCTCGCCACCCCATGCGCTCTCTCGGCGACTGATTAGCATGAAACCGTATAGCCTCGACCAACCATCCCCCACCCAAGCATTCAGAGACTGCATCCCTGCTATATGCCACCCCTATCTCTCCCTCTCCCCCGCTCTCTTTGGACCCTTTTTGCATTCCAGGAAAATTAGCCATTTGGAAAATGAATGCTCCGCGCGTAGTGAATTTACGTTACTCGAGCCGGAAATCCGCGAGTCACCCCAACATACACATGTAGCCACGCTTCCCCCTCGCCACCCCTCTGCACCCCTAAGAAGGCTTCACATATCTCTTTGTACTAAAAACGCATTATCTCTTCGTACATTTGAAAAAATTTCATGTATATTCCATGAAATATATTCAAACAGAATTTTAGATATGCATAAAATTTTTTTATTTCCGAATGTACTAGTGCAAAGATATGAAAATATTGCAAGTGTGAAAGATATTAGAGAAAGTGATTTTTCTCATTTGTCATAATTTTTTAAATTCTATATATACTATAATAATAATAATAATAATACTTATTCACGAAAATGTAAATATTTTCACACGCACTTGGACTCCAATGCTAAAAACATCGAGCTCGATACTTTTTCTTTTTAACTCTCAAAAAAAAAAAAAGGTCTAGTGAGTAATGGCTATTGTATATTTTAAGGGAGTAAAAAATATCGTTTCTCCAGCTTATCGAATTTTGTTGATAAATTCCATCTATACTATAGTAGATTCGAGAAAACTTTCATGGTTAACCGTTGGCTAAAACTAATCCTGTTACCTGTTTCTGGGAAAGGGGAGGGGAGAAAGGGAAAAAAAACGAGTAAAGAAAATCTTCTTACGTTCGAGACTTTATTTTTATCGGCTAGACCATCCATTTTACTCTTTGCCGAAGACGCTGGCTCTCTCAGGTAGATGTGTATGTGTGTATTATAGTATACTCACGCAGTAAATGGTATACGGGGTTGGCAGTAAGTCTCGTATATATATATATATATATTGGGTAAAGAGGCAGAAAGCAGCAGTCTCGTATGTACAACTATATATGACCGTGGGAAAAGCCTTTCCTCTTGAGCAACCTTTCCCTGCAAACCGTGTTAGCCAGATAGAAATAAATACCCCACACACACATACACATAGAGGGAGGGAGAGAGAGAGAGGGAGAGAGAGAGAGAGAGAGAGAGAGAGAGAGAGAGAGAGAGAGAGAGAGAGAGAGAGAGAGAGAGAGAGAGAGAGAGAGAGAGAGAGAGAGGGAGAGAGAGAGGGAGAGAGGGGGGGGGGAGAGAAAAGCTTGTAGTAGGAACATGAGGGGCGAGGCTCTTTTATTCCTACACCGGAAAGAAAATTTAATTAATCTCCAAGTTTCCTTCCACTGTTCACATTTACCCCGATAAACCCAGGAAGGGAAAAAGTTGCGACAAAGAGAGAGAGAGAGAGAGAGGGGCAGACAGACAGAGAGAAAGAGTGATATAGACCAAGACCAAACAAACATGCAATGACAAAGAATTCAAAAGTAACTCGAAAATCGACCTGAGAAATTCATTTCGCGTTTCATCGTTTGACGAAAAATTGACGATTTTTAAGTAAAAAAAAAAAAACATGTACCAATAATTAGCGACAATTTTTAATAAAATTTGAATTCTGTTAAAAAATGTAGAATTAATTTTTTTACGTTTATTTTTGTAATTAAAAATGGATTACGAGAGCACGAGGTGAAACACTTATTTTTTTAATTTTTCACCCCGTGCCAAGGGTGAGAGACATGTTCTTTTTTCGCCCAATTCCAATCTTTCCTTCCCTTCGCCCAGAATTTTCTCTTTTAATTTCTCTCTCCAACCATCCGAGTGCAACGCTTCATTTTCTGTGAAAATACCGGCCATCCAAAAGAGGGATGAAGCTGTGCCACCTATATTTTCCTACAAGCGAAAGAGAGAGAGAGAGAGGGAGTATAAGGGTGAGAGAGAGAGAGAGAGAGAGGGAGAAATGAACACGAAACGTGAGGGGGTGCCAAAATTCGTTTCCATCTCAGAGGCTGTGCAGATGCCAAGTAAGATATCCAAAGAGTTTCTCTCTGGTTCTCGTTTCACTCGAGCGCCCTCTTCCCCAACTAATTCATATGATTTTCTCGTTTCGCGAGATGAATGGCACTCGTTTGAGAAGAAACGACGGAGCCATTCTGGTGTACAGTAAACGCTGGTCCAGCCATCTCTTCCTTTTCCATTTTCTGTTATACGTATGAAGAAGTAACAAATTTGTGTATGTAAGCGCCATCTAGCTTGCCAGCGCGTCTGCTCACCCTGTGGAGTATTCACTGCATACAGTTATATTGTAAACGAGAAATACGACGAGCCTTTTCCTCCCCCTTGGCCGAAGAAAGTCTGCTTGAAAAACGTCTTTGTACTTGCCAAATTATTTCTATGTACAGTAATGGCCACGAATTTCTGTCTCTTGATTTTTTTTTTTCCTATTTCAATTGTTCAAATATATTATTATTATTATTATTATTTATATGATATAAGTGATATTATTATATACTCGAATCATGCCAATATATCATATTTCTATTACAATTTTTCATAAAATTGAGTAACAAAAAAAAAATAATAATCTGACAGTTTGACTTTTCATCAGCTTGTATGACAAATATAAATTCTTTTCCACCCTCAAATATTATTTCAGAATTATCATGTTGCGATAAATATTGGACATTATTAAGTAATTCAAGGCACGTGTCTGCTCACCCTGTGAAGTATCCACTGCATACAGTTATATTGTAAACGAGAAATACGACGAGCCTTTTCCTCCCCCTTGGCCGAAGAAAGTCTGCTTGAAAAACGTCTTTGTACTTGCCAAATTATTTCTATGTACAGTAATGGCCACGAATTTCCGTCTCTTGATTTTTTTTTTTCCTATTTCAATTGTTCAAATATATTATTATTATTATTATTATTTATATGATATAAGTGAGATTATTATATACTCGAATCATGCCAATATATCATATTTCTATTACAATTTTTCATAAAATTGAGTAACAAAAAAAAAATAATAATCTGACAGTTTGACTTTTCATCAGCTTGTATGACAAATATAAATTCTTTTCCACCCTCAAATATTATTTCAGAATTATCATGCTGCGATAAATATTGGACATTATTAAGTAATTTAAGGCACGTGTCTGCTCACCCTGTGAAGTATCCACTGCATACAGTTATATTGTAAACGAGAAATACGACGAGCCTTTTCCTCCCCCTTGGCCGAAGAAAGTCTGCTTGAAAAACGTCTTTGTACTTGCCAAATTATTTCTATGTACAGTAATGGCCACGAATTTCCGTCTCTTGATTTTTTTTTTTCCTATTTCAATTGTTCAAATATATTATTATTATTATTATTATTTATATGATATAAGTGAGATTATTATATACTCGAATCATGCCAATATATCATATTTCTATTACAATTTTTCATAAAATTGAGTAACAAAAAAAAAATAATAATCTGACAGTTTGACTTTTCATCAGCTTGTATGACAAATATAAATTCTTTTCCACCCTCAAATATTATTTCAGAATTATCATGCTGCGATAAATATTGGACATTATTAAGTAATTTAAGGCACGTGTCTGCTCACCCTGTGAAGTATCCACTGCATACAGTTATATTGTAAACGAGAAATACGACGAGCCTTTTCCTCCCCCTTGGCCGAAGAAAGTCTGCTTGAAAAACGTCTTTGTACTTGCCAAATTATTTCTATGTACAGTAATGGCCACGAATTTCTGTCTCTTGATTTTTTTTTTTTACTATTTCAATTATTCAAATATATTATTATTATTATTATTATTATTTATATGATATAAGTGAGATTATTATATACTCGAATCATGCCAATATATCATATTTCTATTACAATTTTTCATAAAATTGAGTAACGAAAAAATAATAATAATCTGACAGTTTGACTTTTTGTCAGCTTGTATGACAAATATAAATTCTTTTCCACCCTCAAATATTATTTCAGAATTATCATGTTGCGATAAATATTGGACATTATTAAGTAATTCAAGGCACGTGCGTATGACATTCCAATTGAACCGACGAACTTTGCCACGAGTCAAGGCAACACAGCGAAAATGGAGAAAGTTGAGGTGCCACGTCGTGTGTTAAACTTGGTCGGAAATTTCACTTCGCATATACGTCACTAGAAATTTGTATGAGAGCTTCGGCAAATGAGGCTTATCCGGTGGACACGAGGATGTTTGCATGCGCACAAGAATAATATATTTCTCGAGATATCAAACAAGGAAGCAACTAACAATTGGACTGATGGGTATAAAGCTATATATATATATATATATATATATATATATATATATTTATATATATATATATATATATATATATATATATATTTATATATATATATATATTTATATATATACAACAAGAATCGAATCTACGAGAATTGGAATTTTGAAGTAAGATCGTCTATTGCTATATATAGAAAATGTTTCACAAAGTCCTGTGAGGCTTTCACGTATATATGAGACGAATAATATGACATACAATTCCCGAGTCTACTGCGACGCCCAAAATTCGATCTATATGACATTAGATGAATTATAACTTCAGCATAAGAGCTCTTCTACAATTTCGTAGCAAAGTTATAATAAAAATAATAAAAATTAACCGGAAGCGTTAAATTTTCATTAAGAAGTAAAAATGTTAAGAAAAAAATTGAAATTTAATTAATGGGGGTGAAAATTTAATTGCGATTAGCATAAAAATTAAATAAAAAAAAAGAGAACATTTTTTTTAGTATCTCGCAGTGAGATGGATTGTTGCAGTGTATAAAAAAAAAAAATTCACAAAGTCCTGTGGGATTTTCACGCACCTTTGAGGCCAATAATATTAAATAATATCCCGAATCTATTATAATGCCTGGAAATTCGATTTATCTGATATTGAATCAACTATAACTTCAGCATAAAAGCTCTTGTACAATTTTACGACAAATTTATAATAAATATAATAAAATTTAACCGGAAGCGTTAAATTCTCATTAAAAGGTAAAAATGTAATTTAAAAAAAATCGAAATTGAAGCCAGGTGGATCAAAATTTAATTGCAATTAGCACAAAAATTAAATGTAAAAAAGAAATATTTTTTTTTACACATCTCCCGACACGTTCTCGTCGAACGATGGTCGGCATACGATATGTAAAATTTTTTTAATTACTTAGCGGCGAGACACCCTTCGTACATAATAAATATAGTGAATTAAAAATTTGCGCCTCGAAGAATTTTTTTCCAAATTTAATTTCCCTTTTCCTATTTTTTTTTTTTTTTTGTTTTTTTTTGCGTGCGCATGAATGCACGATATTTTATAAATACACATGAGAGAAAAGGGGGCGTGAAGCGTGAATACCGTTTGTTTTCTCATGCAAAAGTGTTGTCCTCTCTCTCTCTCTGTCTCTCTCTCTCGGTCATGAACGCACTTTCTCTCTCGTGGCAGTGGAGTTAACGAAATTGTTTATGCTGGTGCTTAAACCAACGATGGTAATAATTAGTTTTTCCGTGGCGTTTACCGCGCAATAGAGAGAGAGAGAGAGAGAGAGAGAACGTAACGTTCGCTCGCGACGATAATTGCGGTTTGGGGGTTGAAGAGGAGAGAAGAATGGAGGGATGAAATTTGAACGAGGTCAAAATAACGCGGAAGGGTTGGAGTGTCAACCGCAAGCCGTTTGGTCGACGCGTACGAGAGTTTATAAAGCGGTAAAACAACCAATAATAATCACTCATCAACTCTATATGTATATAGATAAACGTGGATAGAAAAGCTTGCGAAATGGACAGTGAAACATTTTGTACATATTTACCTTTTGTTTCGATATAGTTAGCTAAATATTTATAAATACATTTACCGAATTAATATTTCTATATTTAAAGGAATTTTCAACTATCATAATTTATTTTTAAAATGCTACACGTGAACGGAATCATTTAAAATTTAAATCCGTGTCGTGTAGAATCGATTTCATACATAATTGAAATCAATGAAGGTTACTTTCACGCTACTTTAGGCCTATGTGTATATATAGATATATATATATATATATATATATATATTAAATTTTAAATGATTCCGTTCACGTGTAGCATTTCAAAAATAAATTATGATAGGTGAAAATTCCTTTAAATATAGAAATATTAATTCGGTAAATGTATTTATAAATATATAATAATTATAAAATTTACAAATATATAATTTATAATATATATATATATATATATATATATATATATATATATATATATATATATATATATATATATATATAGGTACATATTATTATTTAATCGAATCAGAGTGCATGTCTTTTGAAGCGATATTTTGGGTAGAATTTGATCTCGTAGCCTCGAAATAATTTAAACCGAGCTGTCAATTATCATGTCGAATGTTCAATTTCATTTATTGAATAACGACGCTCATTATTTGTGAAAATAAATCGAATAATTAACGCCACTCACTGTCACTTCTCACAAGAAACATCAGTTAGGTGTCGCAGATAAATTTAAAAAAATTGTGCAGCTTAATATTTAAAGCCCCAAAACATATATGAGTTTCAACGAAATCAGAGAGAGAAATCTCTAAATAATGATCCTTGTTGATGAATTTTAGACGTAAAATTTGACCTGAAAATTAATTTATAAAAAATCTGCCAATCTCTTCATGATAATTTTATTTTTAGGAGAGAAGCGAGACGAGCACAATAAAAATCTCGGATAGCTTTTAGCCTGGAAGAGACACCGTAAAATCCACGAAAGATTTGGCTGTCGTATGAAATTCACGTTGGGAAAAACTTTTTCAACGACTCGGAGAAGCTAGTGAGAGAGAGAGAGAGAGAGAGAGAGAGAGCGTAGAAATTTCATTCTAGCTCGTCTCCTCCAACTCTCGAGAGCCATCCCCCGAGGAAATTATAAATTGGACAGTTAATTTTTTCGATCTTTTTTTTTTCTCTTTCTCGCCTCTGATCCAAAAGTTTGTTTAGTCGATCCATATATTCATGTTTATACGAAAGAAACATTTTTCCTTCTTCTTGGCAATAGTATAGGATCGTTTTTTTTTCTTCTTCTTCTACTTCTGTGATCATTATACAGCGTCGAAGAAAATCTCAAATCCAGTGACAGGATTATACGCTCCAGTAAATAATACGAGACTTTATAATAATGTTCACATATGTATATATACTAAAATATGTGAAGAAATATTTCCAAATATAAAAAGTATATATATATATATATAGATATATACACACATATACATATTATATGCATTATATATATTTATACATATATATATATATATGATAAAAGGCTAGAAGAATCGAGTGCAGCCCAGAGCCTCGTGAAAGCTTCACTTCAATATTTCTGAATTTCCGTTCGTTCGCGAGAGATCGCTCTTCGAGATCCTCGATGGGCCTGTGGATGAAATAAAATATTTAAAAAAAGGAAAAAAAAAAAAGAGGTTGAACTCTCGTATACTCTCAGGGGAAAGGAAGCTATATAATCGCTGGCTCTCTTTTTCCCCGGTGGCTTTTATTTCTTTCCGATATTTATTTGCGGCGTTTATTCGCGGGAGTGCCCTCGTTCTGGCTCGGAGTGCCCATAGTTTAGTTGCTATATATAGAGATGTATGATGGACTTCCATGTATATTCTTATTATTTTTCTAGATTGGCAAAACGGTCTTTGTAACAAAATAATTAGCCATTATTTTCAATTATTTTTGTTATTAATTTTTTTTTTAATATTAAATAATGAGAATAAAAAAATAAAAATTGAAAAAATATTAATGATTTTTTGTACAATTTATTCTAGAACAAAGAACGTCTTTGAGAGAGTCCCACAAATTTTATTTTTTGATCCGGATTTTGTTTGAAATATTTTAGATCGACAACGAGTAACAGAATTTAATGAAAATCTTTTTGATAACGATTAAAATAATTTTTTGAAAAATCAGAAAATTAATGTGCAGCCTTTTTTTTATCCTCCAACATTATAAAAGAAGAATAATAATGGTGAGGCTCAACGACATGCCCAATATGGCCTGAAATTCACCGAATATTATCTGTATAACCTTGAAATAAATTTCTAATAATTAATCGCAGCAATTATAATTAATAAATCAATTATTCGTCGTTATCAACGAAATAGAGTCGATTTTACGAAATTCTGCGATCAAATAAAATGGTAAAAAAGTTTGCGATTGATGTTTTTCTCTTACACTCCATTTTTGTTTCATGTCTAAAAGCTCGTCGGGACGTTTGTCCAACTTACAGACCCCTTGAGACGTTGAAAAACTTGTTATCAACTGTATTTAAATTTAACTTTACGCGGGAGAAAAAAAATGTTATAATGCAACCAGCAGGTGACGCTCCTTGCCCAATAACAAAAAGGACTAGAATTGTTTCTTTGTTTTTTTTTTTTAATGATAATTCAAAGTTTTTACAGCAAATAGTCGTAAAAATATTGTTCGTGAAGGTTGTGAGATATTAATTTTATCAACAGAAATATACTATTTGAATTGGTAATGCTCGAAAATTTATTGTAATTAAATGTCATATAGAAAATTCGTCGTAATCAAATGTCATGTAGAAAATTCGTCGTAATTAAATGTCATGTAGAAAATTCGTCGTAATTAAATTTCACGTAGAAAATTCGTCGGAATTACGTTTAATCCGAAAATATTTAATTACATTGAAAAATGTCTCTTATTAATGATACACATTTTAATACCTCGTAATTAAACGTAATGATGGAAAATTTATCGATCCGTACGAGAATCACTTGATGTCGCCATTTTGTATTAATTATGGTAATTTGATGAATTTCCCTTTTATAACTCACACATGGGCATTATTTTACTGTTAAAAATAGCCACGAGCAGAACTCTTGGCTGCGGAATTTGAGAGCAATTAAATTTCATCGATGGAAATTTTTTTTTTCCTCTCACGAAGCCACCCTAACGTATCCTCATTTTTTTTTTAAATTCGGATCGTTTGCGCGTTATTCTCTCAAGTTTCTCCCTAGCCACAATTTTTTTTTTCCACTTCCCACTGTGTTTTCTTTTATTGTTCAAGTTTTTATTCCGTTCTTTCTCATGGTCGAATAAAACCAGAATTTTTCCTTCACCCCCTTCATGTACTTCCAGTTTTTTTTCTTTGTTTTTAGTTAATTTTTTTTTTCATCACTCGAAGCCAGTCGAGAGTTCGTTATGTACGGTCGCACGAGGGCTGCGGTTGGATTTAACGAGCGTGTGAAATAGATTTAAAATCTGGAGGCGGATCAACGCTAGTTGGACTGGATCATTTTCAATATGAATGAGAGATTGAAAAAAATTGTGTTCATAAATTGAATACTCGATTATTTATTTATATATATATATATATATATATTTATATTTATATTTATATTTATATATTTATATAAATATATTTAATTGGAAACTGAATAAAAAGCTTTCAAGGGGATGAATAAAAGAATAAAAATGCCTCTCGTTTATTTGCATCTTACTCGTTCATCAATCGATATATTTCGTGCCTTTTGTAACGGAATATAAATATAATATTTATAGGTGAGTGCTTGCAGGCGCAAAATGTGAGCTTTACTGGAAACGAGCGCAATACGTTTTCTCGTGGGGCACGATAGCTTTTATGCTTTTCTCTTCTCCCATTTCGCGTGTGTACAATATTCGGTGCATTGGAAAATCTGCCAGGCGGAAAATTTGATTTTCGATGAAACAAGGAAAACGTCTTCATATGTCATATATTCACATTTATCGTGAATAAATGGCACAAAATTTTTGATATATCTGTCTATAATGTACTTGTATATTTTCAATATCGCAACATTCAGATCAATTTTTCAAAATCCTTTGAACTTTTAAAATCCTGACGTGAAGCAATTTTTAAGGAATTAATTATTCATTCGATTATTGTTAACAGCAAAGTAATGAAGCAAAAATAAAAAAGTATTTTTTTGCAATTTTCTTTTCGGCCAATTGTGCGGTGTTTTTATCGCCGAAATTTGCAAAAGTTGCAGGCCAAACGTCAGAACGAAAAAATATCAGCCGGACGTAAAAAAAGAACAAAAAAAAAAAAAAACAAAGTATCGATACTCGAAAATTACGTTTTTCTCAAAGTCGTAAAATTTTGATATCTTTCGAGTAAGCGTAAAACCAAGAGAGCAAATAGAGATTGGAAAAATGGGGAGGTAGAGCTACTTTGATTCTTTCCGCGTTTTTTATTGACTCGCGTTTTTTGCTGGTTTTTTTTTTCTATACATTATATACGGGAAATTCGAGGCGAAATTAACAGGTTCACGACCCTAACCATTGATTTTTGTTATTCCCGTTAGTAGGGCAGGTGTTTTGGGGCTGTAAAAAAAATTATTTCACTTCAATCATAAAACAAAAAACCATCTTAAATTATTTTCTATTAAAAAAATAGTTAATCATTAAAAAAATTTAATGGCTTTTCTATCAATAGTGTCTATTATTCAGATCCTCATTCATCTTTCGAAATAAATAATATCAGTGTCTTAGATATAAAATAACAAATTTTGCAATTTAAAAAAAAAACTGATCAAAATGTCATCAAATAATTTAGTGGAAAAATTGCGAAATAGAATTGTATACATGTAAATCCTTAGTAATGACCGGATTGATATTTTTTTAATCTAGAAATCACTGTACAGTATTTTATTGTGTTGCCTTCGCCATTAGTGTTTTTTTTTTTTTTTTAAGGAACGTAAGTTTTTCGAGCCCTATTTACGTAGACTGGAATGCCCCATACATACATATAGCATATATAGTTTTAGTACTCTCCAAAGCGGATTTTTTGGTTAACGAGCTGTTACTACTGCCTGACTTGATACTATCTCGAAGGCTCACACTCTTTTACTATGTCTACTATATAGTATACATGCACATACATATATATATACATATATATATATATACATATATATATCCATATATATATACATATATATATACATATATATATATACATATATATATATATATATGTATGTATATATATACTCGCTCATATAGGTTTACACTCTTTTCTTCGATCTTCAAAAGAGTTAGGGTTTTTTTTTCTCTTATCCTTGGAGAATTTCTAGCCTTTTTCTCTCAAATCCCTCGCTGGAACATTTCTCTTGTTATCTAAGAAAGGAATCTTATCGACTTTATGCAGCTCACTAACAATGGAGATCGTGAATTCACGACAATGTCCTATTTGTCAAATTATTATGGTAGAAAATTTCGTGCCAAGAGAATATCTATATCTATATCTCTTGCAAATAACTATTCCGAAAAAGTGAAAGAAAAAAAAAAAAAAAATTCCAGATTTTATCAGTATGCACTGAAAAATTCCACATCGACGGAAATCTCGACATTTATTTTCTCGAATTACAGGGCAAATTGAAAATAGTAATCACGAGTGATTCTCGAAACTTTTTACCGATCTCAGATATCCAAACTGTTTTACTTCAAATTGTTTCAACCATTAAACAAAAAAAAGATTTTTTTTTAGATTCTGCCAACACATTGTAAAATTCCACAGCGATTGAAAACTCCTCCAAAAAACGATTATTCTGAAAAATCTCTTGGAAATCTCGACGTTAATTTAATTGAATTAATGGACAAACTGAAAAGAGGTAAATCGATTGTTGAAGGAGAAGCATCGAGTTCGCTGGACTGTCACGCGTTTGTCTTTCGAACCTTTGGCTGCATGTATCAAATGACCACTCCTCTCTCTCTTTCTCTCTCTCTCTCTCTCTCTCTCTCTCTCTCTCTCTCTCTCTCTCTCTCTCTCTCTCTCTCTCTCTCTCTCTCTCTCTCTCTCTCTCTCTCTCTCTTCTCTCTCTCTCCCTCATCTTCCCTTTGACTCTTCTGACTGGCCTCGCGTACGTCTGACTAAACTCGAACCACTTCTACTGTAAATTCACATCCACTTTCTTCTATATACATATATTTACTCAAAGTCTCGGTTCTCTTGAGGCATTTTATTTTCCTCGCTTTTCTCGTATCTGACGAGTCTGCCTTTCTGATATGCAAACTGCGGGATTCAGCCACGAGTTTTCTACAAGCTTCTCGTTTCTCGACAAGATGCACCCTATACTCCCTTTTCTAAAATCTCGAATGGGTAAACGTGAACGAGAACGAAGCCACAAGTACAGATTTTTTCCTCTATACACAAATAGAGCTTATTTTTGTATATATGATTCAAAGGAAACGCGATAGAAACTCGTTGAATGCGAATCTCGTCTGGTCTCGATTGCCAGCAAGATCGTTTATTATTCGCATACATATCCGAAAAAATAAATTCAAAGGCATTCACTCTCTCTCTCTCTCTCTCTGTCTCTCTCTCCTTTCTATAAAACGTGCCTTTCGCCAAGACTGAAAGGAAAATTAGCAAAATTATCGCGTGCCTCTGATGCGTTACCAATCTGTCCGATTATCGAACGTATTTATGAATCTCGTGTCAAACGAACATTAAGGTACATCGGGCAAAGGTGCTGTGCACACCGATTAACACACGTGGGTAGAGAATTGGACTTTTTACACTTATATATGTATATATATATAATAATAATATATATATATAAGTGCGTGTATTAGTAAAATCTTTGTGATTTACATGGCATTTTGGTAAAATGATTCTGTGTATATACACAGGAAAAAAATTAAGTTGTCCTATAGAGGAGAATTTTACAAATTAAGCAATTATTTTTAACTAAAAAGTTGACACTTTTTTTCCTATTAAATAGTTGCAGCTAATATTATTCGAATATTAATTTGACAAAATAATTTAATATTACAAATCGGGCATAATCTGAATAATTATTCTGTAAAAATTTATTAATAACACTTACGATTTGATAGCTTTAAAATAATTTCCAATAATTTTCCAATGGAACCGGGCATTTTTGTGATCTCTCATCGCATGCAAAAATCATACTTTACAGGATATAACTTTTTTGAGCAACGGAACTGTACAATCGTATGTGTGTCGAGGACTCGAATAAATGGTACAAAGGGGACGTGAATTTTTCTAATATTGGCCCTATCTGGTGACGGGAAACGTGTCAGCAAGCTTGATATCGCGAGCAAAAGGGACTGTACGTTAAGTGCACACGAAAGGGTTGAAGGCAAATGTTTTGTGCAAAAAGGAAGAGGGGTGGGAGAGACAGAAGCAGTGAGGGAACGACAAGAGCTAGTCGCTGGTGGTGCGTGAAACGAGAGAGGAAAGCAGAGAAGGAGAGCAAAGCAGAGAGAGAGAGCGAGAGAGAGAGAGAGAGAGAGAGAGAGAGAGAGAGAGAGAGAGAGAGAGAGAAGAGAGAGAGAGAGAGAGAGAGAGAGAGAGAGAGAGAGAGAGAGAGAGAGAAGAAGAGAGAGAGAGAGAGAGAGAGAGAGAGAGAGAGAGAGAAAGAGAGAGAGAGAGAGAGAGAGAGAGAGAGAGAGAGAGAGAGAGAGAGAGAGAGAGAGAGAGAGAGAGAGATAGTCCCTGTTGCAACAGATTCTGTGACCGTGTGATTTGTCATAGATGGCGCACATGACAATACGAGAAGCGAGCCCGAGAGGGGCGAAAGCAGAAAAGCGAAGTTATGTGAAAAGGACGAGATGAAAAAGGAAGCGATAGATGAAAGAGTGAGTGAGATAGATGGCGCCATGAATTCTATTGTGAGATGATATAATGGGGCGCTCACACGGAAATGTAGAGCCCTCATTCGGGGCACCTGAAAAATAATGGCGAGTTCCGTCGCTATCGACGAAAAAAATCCCTTGACGAAGGAGAGAAAAAGAGACATTCGTATCCTCACGATCGACAAATTTCCATATCTTTCTCTCTTGCTTTCCCTCTTATTTTTTCTCTCTCTCTCTCTCTCTCTCTCTCTCTCTCTCTCTGCCCTGAGGCAACTGTTCCATCTTTGATTTTTTTTTCTTCAAAAAACGCAATCACTGCATCTCTCGATAAATATCGCCGATTTTGTTTTTCTGCTCATTATTATTTCCACGTAACTCCTGACGAATTTTTTTTTACACATTATTCAAGTTGGACGAGCGATTTTGGCAAACTTTTCCATGCATACCCCTCTTTGTCTCTAATTTTGTCGATTTTCGTATATTCGTATTCATCAAAATATATTCCGTTGCCATTCGTGCATAGGGTACGTTTCGTAATTCACCGGAAGTGATGAAAATCTATATTACGAATCACGTAATACTGTATTACTGTAAATATTCAGAGCCTTCAGTGGATCGCCCAACGCATCCCCATAATATATTACAAACAAGTTTCGTAATAGGAAAACTCTACAACGAGATTGTATATTGTTGGATCTTGAGTTCTCATGGGATTTGTCATAGTACAACTAATGTGTATGAACGAATTCACAAGTCTCAAGTCAAGCGTGCACGTTCCAAGAGAAGTCGCAATGTAACTCTCGCTCCACATCAATTATATTGTATATAATAATAATAATAATAATAATAATAATAATAATAATAATAATAATAATAATAATGATAATAATAATGATAATAATAATAATAATAATAATAATAATAATAATAATGCAAAATTTGAGAAATACAGAGAATTTATAGCTAGATCGGAGAGGATGGAAAAAATTTCCATCTCGGATTATTGAACAAATTGGCGCGTGACAAAATTTTTTCTCCCAGGAGAAAATCTTAGATATAACGACGAGAGTTCAGGGTATAGTTATTTTTAGTTATAGGACGCTATCGACAGATGGCGTTGCTTGTACATCGCGATCGAGCGAATGATATTACGAAATTTAATCGCTGCTCAAAAAACGTATATATTAAACTCTATCGAGATGAATTTTTGTAACTCGAGATTTTCTTTTACATGTCTTTATTTCTCAGTTAATATATCATTGCGTCATAATTATAGTCTCTTCAGTCCCAATAATCGTTTAAACTTCTCCAATAAATAGTAATTGCCTAGACTCAACAGCAAAGCTTAATAAATAATAATAATAATAATAATAATAATAATAATAATGGGATAAACTTTGATCCCAGCGAGATCAAATAATCGAATAACTAAATCATCTCATCTTCCACACATACAATCACCTCATACCTCGATGATTAAATCACTTCCATCTAAACCTCAATGTCCAGCAAATTCGATGTTATCCATAATCCAGAGAATACGTAATTTGTGCTTGAAATTAATTCCTCGATACGGTAGATTCTATGAATTATTGATTGTAAATATTCGAGCAAGCACATGACACGAATAACGATTGATTCAGATCTGTCATATAATTGTAGAGAGGTGATTGTCGATTAAAGGGTGTACGATTGCATGGTGGAGGGAAGTTTGTTTGTGAAACGTCGTGAGCTTTTTTTTTATACGAATAAGCCAATGAAGAAAGTTCTAGCAGGAACTTTAACTCTTTGGGTCTCTCCTTTCTATTAATAATAATATACTACAAACTATGTATACGTGTATTTTATATATGTAGGGTTGTCCGTGAACTGGAGAGGGACGACATATATATATTGTAATAAAAGAGGTTTACCTTTAATTCCTCCATAGGGTAGATTCTATTAATTATTGGTGGTAAATATTCGAGCAAGCACATGACACGAATAACGATTGATTCAGATCTGTCATATAATTGTAGAGAGGTGATTGTCGATTAAAGGGTGTACGATTGCATGGTGGAGGGAAGTTTGTTTGTGAAACGTCGTGAGCTTTTTTTTTATACGAATAAGCCAATGAAGAAAGTTCTAGCAGGAACTTTAACTCTTTGGGTCTCTCCTTTCTATTAATAATAATATACTACAAACTATGTATACGTGTATTTTATATATGTAGGGTTGTCCGTGAACTGGAGAGGGACGACATATATATATTGTAATAAAAGAGGTTTACCTTTAATTCCTCCATAGGGTAGATTCTATTAATTATTGGTGGTAAATATTCGAGCAAGCACATGACACGAATAACGATTGATTCAGATCTGTCATATAATTGTAGAGAGGTGATTGTCGATTAAAGGGTGTACGATTGCATGGTGGAGGGAAGTTTGTTTGTGAAACGTCGTGAGCTTTTTTTTTATACGAATAAGCCAATGAAGAAAGTTCTAGCAGGAACTTTAACTCTTTGGGTCTCTCCTTTCTATTAATAATAATATACTACAAACTATGTATACGTGTATTTTATATATGTAGGGTTGTCCGTGAACTGGAGAGGGACGACATATATATATTGTAATAAAAGAGGTTTACCTTTAATTCCTCCATAGGGTAGATTCTATTAATTATTGGTGGTAAATATTCGAGCAAGCACATGACACGAATAACGATTGATTCAGATCTGTCATATAATTGTAGAGAGGTGATTGTCGATTAAAGGGTGTACGATTGCATGGTGGAGGGAAGTTTGTTTGTGAAACGTCGTGAGCTTTTTTTTTATACGAATAAGCCAATGAAGAAAGTTCTAGCAGGAACTTTAACTCTTTGGGTCTCTCCTTTCTATTGATAATAATATACTACTAACTATGTATACGTGTATTTTATATATATATAGGGTTATCCCTGAACTAGAAAGGGACGACATATATATATTATAGCGAAACAGCTTTTCCCTTGGCAATTCTTTGTAAATTATCTGGCTGTTTATATATAAACATAAATTGCAAACTCGAGAAGTTCCAAGAGAAGCCAGAGAGTGCCACGTGACCAACCAACCCCTTTACTATGAAAAATGCCAATACATGAACCTGCTTTGAGCCTGCTGGAGCCAACTATATAGAACGAAAGTTCACGAGAAGTTATATAATTTTTGTACAATTTCAAAGAAAAACTCGAGGTGGTCTTTATACTGCAGTTTTTACTGTACCATTTATTTAAAAATTATTCCGAGAACACAAACATTGAACATAAAATATATACGTATATTTGACGCCAGTTGTGTGTTTTATTGGTTTTGAGAGCGGGTGTGAAAGAGTACGAGGGTGGTAAACGACTCGATTGAAAAGGAAAAATTTGCATTGACTTTTATTTCTTTGAAATTGTCTTTGGTTAACTCAAGCATGAAAACATAACTCATGAAATGATAAAAATATGAGGGAAAAATTGAACAAAGTTGGATTTGAGTGTCAGAGAATATGATGAAATTGAAAATTAAATTGAAGAGGCCTCAAATTTTCCAACCCTAAAAATATGATGATCCAAAAATCATTTAACTTCTCTCAAAAAAATCCATTCAAATTATTTACATTCTTTCATCTCGGGAATTTTTTTTTTTTCGTCCTGAAGTAATTTTAGTATACTTTTGGCGCCATCAGGGGTTGGCTCGTTGGGGGAAGCTACGGGGTGTATTCGACGAGTTGGTAAAAGTAATTTTGACGCTTTCCAATGCGGGGTGTGGATTTTACAGGCTGCATCCAATATTCAGAAGTTGCCTGTGCGAACATTCGTGAACTATCCCTTAGTGAGCTTTTGTAAACCCAAACGAGAGGGATGAGTGTCTGAAATTCTCTGGTAATATTCATGAGTGACCGGATAGAGCTGAGTAATCGTTGAACAACGAGCGCATGTCGCGCTCTGGACGTTGCAAGAGTGAAATTACCATCAGACATAAAAGCGAGACGATTTCCCTACACACACACACACATATATATATATATATATATATATATATATGCTCGAGATGCTTCAGAGCTTCCACCTCATCGAACGATCCTTGTAGTGACGCTAGAGGGGTTGGGGTTGAATTTTTCCGCCCCTCCCCCACCCCCCAAAAGTTTCATGTAACTCTGCATTCCCTTTGGCAGACGGTCAAGGGTCAATATGAGTGTCTGAATATTCATCGAGTCGAAGCAATCCAAGCTGGCGATAGAGAAGAACACTATTAAATTTGTGCCTTGATTGTCTCGAAGGTATTTGAAATGAAAATTTGAAAGAATATCATTCTTTATACTCGCCACCCAGATATGTGTGAAACAATCAATTTTCCAAAAAAAAAAACGAAGTATTTTTTCCACCTTACATTTATAAAAAATATGAATTTTATTGCAACATAAATTATAATTTCAAACTTTTTATTAATAAAGGTCATTTTATTTTTACAGTATTTATGCTCGTTAAAAAAAAAATTCTCAATGATTCTGAACGAAAAATTTGATAAAAAAAACTTAACCGCTAAAGATAACGGAGAATGATTTTTCTACAATAAATTAATCAAGATTCAATTGCCAAGACTTTATTTAATTATTATCAAACCCAGATATGTGTGAAACAATCAATTTTCCAAAAAAAAACGGAGTATTTTTTCCACCTTACATTTATAAAAAATATGAATTTTATTGCAACATAAATTATAATTTCAAACTTTTTATTAATAAAGGTCATTTTATTTTTACAGTATTTATGCTCAAAAAAAAAAAAATTCTCAATGATTGTGAACGAAAAATTTGATAAAAAAAACTTAACCGCTAAAGATAACGACGAATGATTTTTTTACAATAAATTAATCAAGATTCAATTGCCAAGAATTTATTTAATTATTATCAAACCCAGATATGTGTGAAACAATCAATATTCCGAAAAAAAAACGAAGTATTTTTTCCACCTTACATTTATAAAAAATATTAATTTTATTACAACATAAATTATAATTTCAAACTTTTTATTAATAAAGGTAATTTTATTTTTACAGTATTTATGCTCATTAAAAAAAAATTCTCAATGATTCAGAACGAAAAATTTGATAAAAAAAACTTAACCGCTAAAGATAACGACGAATGATTTTTTTACAATAAATTAATCAAGATTCAATTGCCAAGAATTTATTTAATTATTATCAAACCCAGATATGTGTGAAACAATCAATATTCCGAAAAAAAAACGAAGTATTTTTTCCACCTTACATTTATAAAAAATATTAATTTTATTACAACATAAATTATAATTTCAAACTTTTTATTAATAAAGGTAATTTTATTTTTACAGTATTTATGCTCATTAAAAAAAAATTCTCAATGATTCAGAACGAAAAATTTGATAAAAAAAACTTAACCGCTAAAGATAACGACGAATGATTTTTTTACAATAAATTAATCAAGATTCAATTGCCAAGACTTTATTTAATTATTATCAAACCCAGATATGTGTGAAACAATCAATTTTCCAAAAAAAAACGGAGTATTTTTTCCACCTTACATTTATAAAAAATATGAATTTTATTGCAACATAAATTATAATTTCAAACTTTTTATTAATAAAGGTCATTTTATTTTTACAGTATTTATGCTCAAAAAAAAAAAAATTCTCAATGATTGTGAACGAAAAATTTGATAAAAAAAACTTAACCGCTAAAGATAACGACGAATGATTTTTTTACAATAAATTAATCAAGATTCAATTGCCAAGAATTTATTTAATTATTATCAAACCCAGATATGTGTGAAACAATCAATATTCCGAAAAAAAAACGAAGTATTTTTTCCACCTTACATTTATAAAAAATATTAATTTTATTACAACATAAATTATAATTTCAAACTTTTTATTAATAAAGGTAATTTTATTTTTACAGTATTTATGCTCATTAAAAAAAAATTCTCAATGATTCAGAACGAAAAATTTGATAAAAAAAACTTAACCGCTAAAGATAACGACGAATGATTTTTTTACAATAAATTAATCAAGATTCAATTGCCAAGAATTTATTTAATTATTATCAAACCCAGATATGTGTGAAACAATCAATATTCCAAAAAAAAAAACGGAGTATTTTTTCCACCTTTCATTTATAAAAAATATTAATTTTATTACAACATAAATTATAATTTCAAACTTTTTATTAATAAAGGTCATTTTATTTTTACAGTATTTATGCTCATTAAAAAAAAAAATCTCAATGATCCGGAACGAAAAATTTGATAAAAAAAACTTAACCGCTAAAAATAACGGCGAATGATTTTTCTACAATAAATTAATCGAGATTCAATTGCCAAGAATTTATTTACTTAATATCAAACCCTGAAAAAAATTAATCTATGCAAAAAGAATTGAGAAAAGTTTCGTATAATTCTTTACGAGTGATATTTCTCTCATCGTTAAATTTGGCCGAGTTAATTTTGTTAACGAAATATACATCCTTCCGGCTGATTAAATCGAAATGCTTCGTGGATCAAGAGAACGTTTCGTCTTGTCCCCATAAGATCGTCTATCGATTCTTCGAGAGTCTTCTCGTACTCGTCTAAAGTCTCCTCATCGTGTACTTCGTCGCAATGGCACGCGCGACCACATTAACTCTATAGAGCTCATTTTGTGCTGTTTTAGGTCTTGACAGTGAGAGGGGCGAGAAGGAGGGTGGCCCTTGGTAAGGTAAATTCGATGGGCTGAGCCACCGTACTGCTCGTTCCACTCAAGTCGAGCTTTCCACTCTCGGCGACAGACAAAATAGAGAGATAGAGAGAGAGAGAGAGAGAGAGTGATGTGGTTTGGCTTAACTCCCGGGGAATCTGGACTTGGAGAACTATCTCACCACAAGAGAGGGAGAGACTCTCAAGACTGTTTCTCCCCGAAACTGCGTTCCAACTTCTCAACCCCTTTAGAAATGCACATATATGTATATAAGGAGGAAAGGATAAGACAGAGCATCCTTAAATATACATAGGAAGCATATATATATGTATATGTATATGTATATGTATATGTATATGTATATGTATATGTATATATATATATGTATATTTGAGGACTCACTATCTTGTCATTTCCTCTTACTCGTCTCATCCTCCAGCTGTCTATAACTTGTAACGTCTTTAGTCTCTCTGCACATCCCTCTTAATGCCCTCTTTATTTTCCAACAAACTCCACGATCCACTCACTCAAATTACTCGTCCTTGACCTCCCCTCTTACACACTTTCGTGTCTCTTCGACTCTTATCTTGCTTCCAAAATCGTCTTGCATGATTGAAAAAAAAAAAAAAAAATTATTCCTCACACGTCTTACTATTCGCGTCGAACGTGTCTAGTTTTCCTCTAAAATATATATATAGATATATTTTAAAGGAAAACTAGAAACGTTCGACGCGAATAATAAGACGTGTGAAGAATAATTTTTTTAATATATATATACATATATATATATATATATCTATATGTAAAACTGCCTCTAGGTCGAATAGTCGAAACTTCATACGTCCAATCGTGAAATGTGAAATTCCGGAAACAGGTTCATTGATCCATCGCTCACTAAGTTCCAGTTTATTAGCTTTGTAGTATGACTATTTCTCTTGGCGAATCCCAATGTTACTTCATGCCCCATCATTGCCTCCATCTCTCTTGTGTATACGCTGCCAAAAGCCTTCAAGTTATATTGCACAAGTTTGACGCCATTTCGAACGATATTCCGTTTCTGCTGAACGTCTGCAGTGGCTGTGATAAAGATAAGAATTAATGTGTCTTTTGGTTAGGCAAAGTGATTAGAGGATCATCCCTCTCTATCGGAGATTAACTCACTCGAATTATGAAGATTTTCAAATTATTGAAAATTACTCTTTTCGTACAAAAATCTAGAAATACTTTTTTTAAATGTTGTGCAAAATTATATTAAAAATGTAGTTAAAATAATTTTTTAAAATTTATAAATTTTTCACAAACTTTTTTTTGTTTTAATAAAATTTCATTGCAATTAAATTTTTATCAATTCTAACCTTTAATTGATGGGATTCTAAATTTAAAGTATCCTTAAAATTCGCTTCTCATAAACCCTGAATACTCTTTCGCGATATCTGCAAATGAGCTGATATATTTTTTTTTGTTTTATTTATTTTTTAACTTTCCGCTCTTATGATTTATCCTCACTTCGGGCTGGTAAGAAAAGACAAAACGTTAGCTGGTGCTAGAAACTGCCGGGGAATCTACGGGGAAAGGCTTTTTCTTGGCAGAGGCTTTGCCAACTTGGCGAAAATTGAATAGATAGTGCGAGGGCAGTTTCTGAGGATGGGCAGGATTTGCAGAACGGCATCCAAACGTCGAGAAGTGAGCGCCGCGGCGCGGGGCAGCGAGGGTTGAGCGGAGCGGGGGGGTGACGACCCATTTGGTGCCAACTTTTCCCACTAGGGCCAGTGAGAGTGAGGAAATGCTGAGAGAGAGAGAGAGAGAGAGAGGGGAAGAGAGAGAGAGCGAGAGAGAGAGAGAGAGAGAGAGAGGGGAAGAGAGAGAGAGAGAGAGAGAAAGAGAGCGAGCGAGAGAGAGAGAGAGAGAGGGAGAGGGAGAGAGAGAGAGAGAGAGAGGGAGAGAGAGAGAGAGAGAGAGAGGGAGAGAGAGAGAGACATACAGAATGACACGAGGGAGAAAGAAAGACATAGAGAGAGAAAGAGAGAAAGAGAGAAAGAGAGAGCGAAAAGGGGATGAAGTGCCAAGACGAAGAGATAGCCCTTTAGGTCCCTTATGCACTTTTTTTTTCATGAATCACGACAACTCTGCCGTCTACATTCTCGTCTCGTTGCCCTCAACGATTCCCTTGGGGAAAAAAGGGAAGGGAGCCATAGGGATGAGAGGGTGTTATTAGGACAAATAACTCTTCGACAATTCGGCTCCCACTCTCGAATATCGCGACTGTTATCTACTAGTGATTCGATATACATTTCGTGCAATTCATAGGATCCAACTTTATTTCACGTTTTGTCTGGCATGTATTGAGATAGAACTGTGCAAAGTTGAATCGATTTACAAATGGAATTGGCAAAAATGCATTTTAGTGAGAATGGAAGGAATTATTAGATGGATTTTCCCCAGACCTTTAAAGTTCTCTCTATTATCACTTTTTTTTTATTGCTAGACTAGAATTATTTGAAATTGAATCGATTTACAAATGAAATCGGCAAAAATGTATTTTAGTGAGTGTGGAAGAAATTATCAGATGGATTTTCTCCAGGACCTTAAAATTCTCTCTGTTATCACTTTTTTCTACCCTTGCAGTAGAATAATTTGAACTTGGATCGATCTACAAATAGATTTGGCACGAATGGCCAGAACCTTAGAATTCTTTCTCTAGTATCACTTTTTTTTTATTGCTAGACTAGAATTATTTGAAATTGAATCGATTTACAAATGGAATTGGTAAAAATGCATTTTAGTGAGAATAGAAGGAATTATTAGATGGATTTTCTCCAGGACCTTAAAATTCTCTCTGTTATCAGTTTTTCCTACCCTTGCAGTAGAATAATTTGAACCTGGATCGATCTACAAATAGATTTGGCAGAAATGCACTTTAGTGAGAATGGAAAGAATTGTTAGATGGATTTTCCCCAGGCCCTTGAAAATCTTTATGTTATCACTTCTTTTTCTACTACACCAATAGCATTATTTGAAGCTAAACCGATTCGTGAATAGAAATTTAAAAAAAATAGATTTCAGTGAGATATTCATTGCAACAGAGCTGTTTAGAGCTGGATCGATTCCCAAATAGATTTGGGACAAAAATGCAGTTGCAGACAGCACGATTTAACGAAGTTCAAAGTTTCGCGGCAGCCAGCTGGAACGAGAACACGATGAGGTTCTAAAATAAAGTGAATTGCTGTGATATTGGAATGTTCACGAGGGCGAGATTGAGGGTGGAGTGGGAAACCGGATGGGAGGGTGTAATCGGAGTTTTAGTCGTGTAATGCAATCATGGAATGAGATGTAACGATTATATATACATATGACTCAATTCACAACTACATTATCGACCGAATTTCATGCATTATCGGCTATTGGTAAAGTAGATCCCGCTGGTATTTTAAGGTGGCGCTACTTTCCGGACCACAAAAAACACGAGACTGCAATTTTGTTGCAGAACTCGATAATAATGAATTTTATTATTAATTTTAACGATCTTGCAAGAAATTTCCCTACTTTCGGCTCAAAATTTTACCTCGCAGCATGCGAGGCTTTGAAAATCCGCGAAATTATAAGCAAAGGGTACATGGAAAAAATCGCTCGTCCAATTTGAAAAATCTTGAAAAAATATTTAAAAAAATTCCAGCTCAATGAATCCAGCGGCATTTTAAGGCTTGAACTGTTGGGATTAGAATGAAAAAAGAAAAAAATCGCTATCTCTTAAGGGGGTTGAGTTACAGCAATTTTTGTGAATCAACTTTTTCAGGTCAAAATGAAAAAAAAAATTTCACGTTTTTTCAAAGTTTGTTTTATTTAACAATATTTGTTACATTATTCTTATATGGTTTTGTATACAATTGATGAATGAGAAAAATTTCAGTTACAGCCGGGAAAGGGTTCGACACGATTTTTCCTGAGTACAAATTCAATCTTGCGCTTCATGTCCTCATCATAAATGGCTTTGCATCTCTCGTAATTAATACGTCGTCTGACTTGGGTCGGTTTCTCGTAATATCTGCATCTTCTGAACTGATCCAGCAAACCTTCGGTACCCAAAATTCGGTTCAAGATCCTAACAGCGCCGTCGACATTGTTGTCATTGACGAAGACGGTTCTTGCAAAAAATGTTCCGTGTTTCAGACCCATCTGGAGATGAATAAATAAATAAAATAGTCTGATACAATTTTTATTTGTTTTAGGCTGATATTTGAGGTTAGAAAATGGCCAATGGTTCGTTTTGGTGAATCTTTGAGAACCGAAGAGCTCAATTAAATTTATGATTTTAAATATAACTTGTAAAGAATTTTACTTTATTTATTTCTTATGTTTTCATTACTGACCTTTGAAATTTCCCTACTTCGCTATCCCATCAAATTAACGAGAATTGTGATGATCTGAGCAGTGAATTCGTTGGTATGGCCAAGGAGGACGGAGCTGTCGACATCTAAGGTTTTTCGTGGCTAGTCGAGGGAAAATGTTCGATCGGTAAATCACCGCAGTCGGCTAGTTACCGATCGTCGGTATGCTGTTACCAAGGGAGGGTACGACGAATTTATTTTATTGTATTGAGGATTAGTACGTTGTTCTGATCTACAAGTGCGACCATCGAGATTACGCGAGGACTGAGTGATTGTTGGTAGAACGAATTGTCGAACGAGGAGCTTTGAATGGATTACACGAGTAAAGTTCGAATCACTGGAATTATCGTATAATAAGCGTTTTGTGCTTCGAACACAGAAAGGTCTCATGACACG
Organism: Dyspetes luteomarginatus; assembly: GCA_963669185.1. NCBI lineage: Eukaryota > Metazoa > Arthropoda > Insecta > Hymenoptera > Ichneumonidae > Dyspetes > Dyspetes luteomarginatus. Next base: position 2,490,813 of record OY769906.1, read on the forward strand.
CATATGAACTCGCACTCTGCAACATTTTTTTTCTAAGTATTACATACTGAAGCGAATAAAAATTTGTCGAAAAATAATTTCAAAAAAGCTCAAAGAAAAATTTTTGTAATTAAATTTGTGGTCTGAAAATTCGTGAAAGCTTAAAAGCTTTGATGAATATTCCGATCTCTCGCACCCACTATTTGGTCGGTAACAGAAATCTAGACTGGAAAAATGGACGCTCAAATCCGTCACATGAAAAGTTTACGAGCTCCAAAAAAGTTTATTTTTCAGATTTCTATGAATACTTTTATCGTAAAGTGTACTCAGTAAATGATCATTGCCTTAAATCCTTTATCGCGTAATATTTAATCAAAAATACTAGGTTATGTCGTGCGCTGTAGTTACACAGTAGTTACGAGCTTGTCCACCAGATGTCATCGTGCTGTTTAAGATTTCTCAATAACCCTCGAAATATTCAAGCATATCCGGCGACATTATTCTTCGTACATGGTTGAGGAAATCCTCTCGTCCTTCCAGAAAAATAAATATTAGCTTAAAACATGCACCAGTTCACAATTCATTTAAAAAAAAAAATGTCGGTTATGTCATAACCTACAATTACCTAATTCTATGGACCTATGTAGGTCCATAGAACTTATAGATTTGTCCACCAGATGTCATCGTGCTTTTTATGATTTTCCAATAGCTCTCGAAATATCATCCAGGTTGTTAGGCGATATTTTTCTTCATAACCGATTGTGGAATCAAAGACGCAAAAAAAAAAGGACGCCCAATGGCGTCGCGCGTAGGGGGGAAGAAAAAGGAGAGGGTTTGTTTCGTGCGGTGTACAGTGGCGACTTTGAGTTTGCGCTGAAGCTTCGGTGAGGCGCGTCTCTCATCTAGGCTCGTCGTTGTCCGGAACGAGCCGTACTCGTCTCCGGACTACCGTGGAAAAGAGATCGGGCGTTTTTTTAAAGCGTGTGCGGTGTGTGCGGGCGTTTAGAGGCGCGCAAATGTGAGAAAAAAGTTGTCCGGTGTCGTTTGTACGAAATCGAACACACAAGGGAACTAGAGAGAGAGAGAGGGAGAGAGACAAAGAAACGGTGAAAGGTCAAAGATTGAGAAGATAAAAAAATCGTGATTGGAGCGATAGTAGAGCAAACTGGGAGGGAGGGAAAGGGTTGAGAAACGTCGTGAGTCAGAGAGAGGGAGAGAGGCGGGAAGACGAAGTGGGAACTCGATGATTCGAGAGCTTTTCAGTGCAACCGGTGAGACGAACACGAGAATGTAACCGAGATAAACAATTATTTAAAAAAAGCCCATTTTTTTTCTCTCTCTCCCTCGAAAAAAATACGAGGGTAAACGGAGGTTTAAACTCTTTTGTACAAAAAGATTTTATTCAAAGGTGTGCTTTTTTACGGTGGAGAGTTGCATATATATATATATATATGTAAATAAGGAAACGGAGAGATTCGTAAAATCTCTGGCACAACCATGGCTTGAGGAGGGGTGAGAGAAAAAGAGGCGGAAAGCGGCAAGGCGAGAACCGGAAAATCGGACAACAACGCGTGGGAAGGGGGCGCTGCGACTGCGGCAAATTTCTCACTAGCCAAGCGTGTGACTCGTCTAATTTTTTAGGTGAGTTTTGACTCGATAATTTTTTCTTGGCTCGATATTAATGTTTCTTGTTTGTTTTTTTCATTAAAAGCATTTTTGAGGGAAAAAAAAGCTTTTAACATCTTGTGATGTTATGAGAGAGAGGGGAGTAGATGGGCTTGCAGTTTATATCTATAGATGATGTAATTTTTTTTTTTTTTTCCTCAATTTTTGCATCAATTTATTGATTTTAACCCTAACTTTTTTTTCACCCTCGTCGTCCTCGGCACCTGCCTTAGGATTTTCCTTGTATTATTTCTTCTCTTTATATGTTGAACGTAAACGGATCGTTAAAAAAAATTGAATGGTAAAAAAATTATTGAAAAAATGCATTTATGGGAATTTATGGGAAAAAAATTATTTGCAAAAATGCATTTATGGGAATTTATGGGAAAAAAATTATTTGCAAATATGCATTTTTGGGAATTTATGGGAAAAAAATTATTTGCAAAAATGCATTTATGGGAAATTGGGGGAAAAAAATTATTTGCAAAAATGCATTTATGGGAATTTATGGGAAAAAAAAATTATTGTAAAAATGCATTTATGGGAATTTATGGGAAAAAAAATATTGAAAAAATGCATTTATGGGAATTTAAGGGAAAAAAATTATTTGCAAAAATGCATTTATCGGAATTTATGGGAAAAAAATTATTAAAAAAATGCATTTATGGGAATTTGTGGGAAAAAAATTATTTGCAAAAATGCATTTATGGGAATTTATGGGAAAAAAATTATTTGCAAAAATGCATTTATGGGAATTTATGGGAAAAAAAAATTATTTGCAAAAATGCATTTATGGGAATTTATGGGAAAAAAATTATTGAAAAAAATGCATTTATGGGAAAAGTGGATTAGATCGGTTAATTACTCGCAGTTTATATATAGATATAAACTGCGAGTAATTAACCGATCTGATCCATTTTTCCCATAAATACATTTTTTCAATAATTTTTTTACCTTTACCCTACGTATAAAGATACGTAGTGTGATTAATTTTGTTCTCGTAAATTTTTACTTGGACAACGCAGCTTATTGATTTTATCTCTCGTTTTTTTTTTTTTCACCCTCGTCATCTCGAAACTTGCCTTGGCATTTTTCTCGTATTATTTTCTCGCTTTAGTGAACGTAAACTCGAAAATGAGAAGAAAAAAAGATGTCGAGGTCGGCGAGTGATGAGACGAGAGAGAGAGAGAGAGAGAGAGATAAAAAGAGAAGGAGGGAGAGAGAGAGAGAGAGAGAGCTTTTGTGGTGAGAAAGCTCGGTCGATCCTTGGCTCCACCTGTGAACGAGAGAGACGCGCCGGTTACTTGCGCGCGAACGTAAACACTGGAACGGTCGATGACTGTGTGCGATGAATTTTTATATATCACGTATCTATATATCTATATTTTATATGAAAGCTTTTAGTGCAATTTCTTTTAAAAAAAAGTTTTTCGTCTTTGCCCCATTTTTCTTCATCTTATAATTGGCGTAAATAAATAATAAACAAAGTCCCATGAAAATTTTTGTTAAATTTTCCAATTGGATGATACGAAAGGGTTGAAAGGGATGAAAGGGTGACTGTTGATTGTTGTTTATCTATGAGAAAAAAAAGTCCTGTGAATTTCTGGGGTAGAAAGCATCGATTGTCATCCCTTTCAAACGACACTACCGCTCGAAAAGGTCATGGGGTCAAACCATCCCAATGACGATGTGGTTTTCGTGGCTATAGATATGTTTCGTCCTGGGAAATCCTCGTCGGATGATAAAAAAAATGATCCTCAATTTTTTTCCCTCACCGTTTCATTTCCAAAGGTAAATTAGCCCACAGTGGCCGGACACCCATAATAAATTGTATTTCTGTCCCTTTCGTTTACCTTAACGTTTACCTTAATCCAAACGTCCATATTTTTTTCAACATTTTTATCATTGCTTTTCGAGCAATCAATCTCAATGATAAATAAAAATCCTTCATTAGCCATTTTTTTTTCTATAAATTTATAATAATTTAAATTATTAATACTTTTGTGCATTACTGCAGTTAATTTATCGAAATATTTGACAAATAATAGTTCATAGTTTTTTAAATATTATTTTTTATCGAGATCAAATTATATAGATAAATATGGCTGATAATATTTTTTTTTAATATTATTGATATTATGAAAAAAACGTATAATTAATAAAAACTATTATTATCAATTTTATTCATCGACAATAATCTAAAACTTCGATGATAAAACTTAAAACCATCACCATCCTCTCTGATAATCCAAAATTGTCCAACTAAAAATACTTCATTCTTTTCCGGCGTCAGACCTCTCGGTTTATTAACAAACGAGGCTTTTGTAATCACGATCACGTTTAATTACCTCTGGCTTTGAGCTTTTGCGAGGCATAACCTCCAACACGAGAAGAGGAAAACGATAGAGAAGAAAGAGGCCATTGTATCATCACAACGGGGTGAAGTTATGGAAAGCATATATAATGGCAGTAATATCATACATAGACATATATATATGCGTAAATTACCACACAGTGAAACGGATAGAAACCACAGGGGTGATGAGAGTCTTCCGTAATTTGATATTCTCCACAGGCTTTTCCCTCTGTCCATTATTATACGCAGTAAAGCAGATATACAAATATATATATATATATAGATAAGAATATACATGTAGATACTGAACGAAGCAATTTTTCCCCCATTAATGAGTATTGCAAACCAAACACTCATCCACTTGTATTTTACAAAGCTCGAACAAATTTCAAGCTAATCGTTGCTGCACGTCTGATCGAAAAGCGATATTTCCCCTTATGTATTCACTATACATATTATTGCGAATAGAGGACACACGCATTATACATATATATATAATATATATGAAGAATGGATAGAGACTAAAAGCGAAAAGCTTTTGGCATCGTTCGTCCCAACTGTTACTCACAGATCTGTCGTCCATCACGAGAGGGAGAAACGAGCCAAATTCCGATATCATTCCTCCCACCCTCGTTTCTCGGTGGTATTTTTCATCGTGACGTATGCTCGAAGTAGCAGCAGATATAGTATTGTCACGTATGTATAAGCAGACAGATTTCTACGACAGAGCACGATCATCCTAGGCTTTTATCTCGAGTGTTACAATCCAGTCCTCCCCTCTCAAATTATTCCTCTCTCTTTCCAACATTTGCAATGTTTGGCTTGGCTTCCTACCCCATTACTAGACTACTGCGCGTGTTTTCTCTTCCTCGATACTCGACAATATTTATACAGTTGAGTTTCCAATAAGTTAACTTTTCTTGAGTCAACTGCTGCAGTCTTACTAATTTTTATAAACTTAATTTCTCATCTCAAATTAATTACTTCCCTTCAGCTCATTACTTTTCTTAAGCTAGATGAATCCCTTAAATTAATTACTGCCCTCACGATAATTTTTTCGTGTCCAGTCAGCAGTAACTTTGCTTGATCCAAAATGTCTACTTCCCGTGAGCTGAAAACATCCACTTGAAGCTTTCACCACTAATCAGCATCAAAGCCCTAGGTCGACATAACCTCAAAAGAATTTCATCCAAATTCTCTCGTAGTCGACTTGATGGGATCAAGTCGTGATAAGTGAGGCTGCCTGCATCTATCAATCACCCAGGCAATCCAATGGACCTCGGTTTAATTCCATCAAATGATCTTCGAGAGAGCCATGGTGAAAAATATATTTCTGCCTCGAGCCCATTCAACTCCCTTGATGTATCACACTGATGGATGATAAAAAATTGTCATCGTTATTTTTTTTCCTGGTCAACATTTGGCACCAAAGCAATTCAGGTTCTTGCGCCACCCAACTAATGGGGAGAGAAAAAGCTTATTTGATCTAATCCAAAATATCAAACATCTCGGACAAAATGGAAAACGCAATTTGTCACGTAATTTCTGCGTCAATTAAAAATTATTAGCTAAATGGAACTTTCACTGCGTAATGTCAACCTCTTCCATTAGAATCGACTTGAGATATTTTTGCGCCAGGGACTCGTGAAAAACGAAAGGATCAAGAACATTTTCGTGCGTTTGTCAAAATGGCCGAACGGGCGCCATTTCGTGAATCGTTCAATTCGAGAGTTTAGCGAAACTGGTGAAATAGAAAATTTGTTTGCTTTGAGAGTTTCTATTTTGGGGTTATCACAAAAATTTGGATATGATAACTTAAATGATATTCAAAGTGAAACAATATTATATTTGTATCACGTGCATTCTACAAAATCCACGTCAAAAAACTAAATTGTAACCCCTATAATTCTTGGTAAATATCGAGAAAATCTTCGGAAGGAATAAGGTCAGACCTTCGTGGTGCAAAACCATTTTTAAAACACAAAATACTACTTTTCGAAGAAGCTTTTTCGAAAAAGCTTTTTCGAAGAATAGCAATAATAATGGCTGCTCAGTGTCATCTTATATGGTCAATAAAGAGTGCAGGGCCGGGGGGATTGAGGGGAATAAATAAAACGCTTCAATGTGGTAAAGCCAGCGATGGTTCGGTTGGAAGAGAAGAAACGTTGTGTAGAACAGGACAACGCAGTTTTCTCCACGTCCATGAGCGCGCATCGTCTTAAATTTTCGCTTCAACGAGAGAGGTCACTCGCATATAGAACGTGGATGGTTTTCATGTTTTACTTTTTGTATATACATGTAGTTAAGATGCACATAAGATGCACATATATATATATACATGTCCGAACTATTATTCCAAGGAAGTCGTATGAATTTCATTCCTTGCTGTCGTTACACGGAACGAAATTTTGGCTCGGTTATCCAGGACGTTCGATGACGTCATCCAGACGAATTTGTAATTTGAAGCAAAAATTATAAGAGCCAAATATTTTTTTACAAAACATTCAAAAAACAAAAAGAAAAGCTGCGGAAATTATGTAAATTTAATTTAAAAAAATTCTGACTGTTTCCATTATTTGCTTATTTTTATTCGGTTTATATTAAAAGCTTTTCGAAGCCTTTGATGATGGAGAATCTCCAAGGGATGAAAGAGCTGGATGAGGGAAAAGAGACTGGTGGAAAAAGTTGGATAATTAGGCGAGAATATCAGGTGGTCACTGTATTTCATAGGTCAAAGGTAGACCATGAGTTGGAGAGTTTTATTTCGTCACGTTAATTATTTGATTATTATTACAAAGATAAATAATCGATTCGTTTGATTCGAATAAAGTTTATTCGAGGCAGACATTCACTGAGATTGCGATTGTGCAATTTTCAATTTACCTAAAGTTTATATTTAAATAAAATAAATTTAGGCCGGTTAATCTAATGAAATTATTTAAGATTGAAGTCAGTAATTAATTAAATTAATTTATCGATTCATTTATTTAATTGAAAAATTCGTTTAATTGAACTAAATTCACAGGATGTGATTTTGGCACCTTAAAATTTAGAATATCGACAAAATCATAAATTGCTTCAATCATTGAAATTTGAATTAAGGTCTTGCTCTTATCGATAGATAATTCATCTCGACAGATGATGCAAAAAGCTCTCGAGTTCCAAGAAATTGCCTAATCTAAAAAAACTCTTTCGATTCATCTGGCTTTTGATACATATACTTTCATTTTTGTGTTGTTCTACGATATACTAAAATGGAGAAAAAAAAATTATCTTAAAAGTCACGATCCTGTTGATTTCCCTGGAATGCCCCATATGTACATGGGGAAACGCCCTGCTCGATATATAATATCACTGTTGGAAATTCGATGCGGACCATTCGTCTCTTACTACATATATGGTATATATATGCTATATATATGCTATATCTATATATATACTCTATGTAAAAGCTATATGCTATATACGTTGAAAATGTATGCACCGGGAGCTGCAATGACGATGCCGAGAGTAGCAGAGCTTTTTGGCACGTCGCCAGACTTAAAATAACCAACAAAAAAAAATTCCCCTCCACGAGTATGGCAACCTCCTGCACTCTCTTACTAATGGCGAGATGGGATTTTTTTTTTTTTTTTTTTATCAATCGTTTTGTTACACATATATGTGGCCCTGACTGCCCTCCTCGATTCGAGAGTTCAGCGAGGAATTCTATACACTATTTTACAAGCTGTGACTCAGCGCATTATTCCGAATGAACGATTCTCGATCGGGGCATCAGTCACGCGATTAATCGACTCACTATATAGCTTGGAGCAAAAAAAGTTTCGTAAAAAAAATCGTAAAAAAAAGAAAATTATACACACGAGAATGAAAAATCGAGGCAATCGTGAGCGAGCTAAGGAGATAAATAATTGTTCGGGGTTTATTTTTTTTTTTATTCACTCATGAGATCAGGGGAAGCTCGACTCAGCCCTTATCACTCTTGTCAGACATTCCCAAAAATTTCATAAACTACAAAAATATCAATTTGTTTTTTTGCTCCATTCAAAACTTCTATCAATGGAGGAGAATAATTTTTTACAATGCGATAAAAAATAATAATTTAAAAGTTATTTCACAATAATGAAAGACAATCATTTTATTAAATGTGAAAAAAAATTAATTGAAAAATTATTTCACAAAAAAAAAGTTCATTTCTTTTATTTACTTGACCCTCATCGTTCACACAACCCTTTGGCAATATCCGTTTTATGCCTCATCTCGATAATCGACGTGGAAATTCATTCGACTAGAGCAGCTCTCGTATAGAATTCCGGAAATTCGATGGAGATATTTTTAAAGAAATAGAAGAAATATTTTTAAAGTGAGTACATAGAAATATATACAGATGAGTGTATACATATATCTATAAAGAGGACGAAATATCAGGACTTTTATTAGGGTGAGCCGATTGATTTGAAAAAATTACCCGGACGATATTATGTTGAATTTTTTTTTTTTGACCTCAAATACGATTTACAAAAAAATTATAATTTTTTTTGTCTGTGCAAAAAAGCTCGAAATAAAAAATCCTCGTAATGGTCTCCACGGACCAGGTGTGCCTTGTTCGTTTTGCTTCTAATCGATTTGTGTGCAAATTGCAAACGGCCACACATTTGCAGAAAAACAAATGGCCGAATCGTCGAGAGAAAAAGAAAAGGGAGAAAGAGAGAGAAAAGACCAAAGCATGTTCTGGACCTCATGCAGTCCGACGTTTGTTATGCCATGTGCTAAAAGTGGATTTTGGTGCAAACGCATTCGTGCTCTGTGAAAAGCTTCTACAGTGGCAGGAAGCAAAAAAAAAAAACGAACCGAGGACAAATAATCGAGTTACAGGGCGATCCCAGTGAATTTTCCGCCTCGTGCCCTACTGAGAAAATTTCACTCAATATTTTACGATCGCGAAGCTTTTTACGACTCGCGAAACCGAATTATTAGAATCCGACCCTTCGCCATGTTCATAGTTGGCAAAAGCTCGGATATGGACTGTACATGAAGTATATAAAAATATATATATATATATATATAAATTTATTCACAGATAGATGTATATACGTATATTTTTATCGAGCTTGAATTTTTCAGTATATTTTGCGTTATATGTGAGAGAAGATATCTAGAATGAGACTTGTCCCTTCGAAAAGGATATAATTTTCTAAGAAAAGCTGCAAGCTCGCGAATATTTTATATCTGCAATACAGTCGTAGTTCTGAAAAGTTGAAAGTTTCGAGCTTGCTTCGAGCTATGCATGGGGAAAAATGAATTTATGCGTTCTCAGTTGAATGTAATTTAATGGAGAGAAAATCGAATTCGAATTAATAAAATTGAATTTGATCAAAATATAATTTATAAAATATATTTATTTATTTGAATGACATTTTTTTAAATTCAATATTCAAATGATGGAAAGCAATTAATTTATGAGGGATTCGACTGTACTTTGGTCGTGTATGCAAGTTTTCATCGTACGAAAGGAAACTCGTCTCCTTTCAATATAACATCGAGTATATTTCAATCGAGTTACCGTTCTCATATTTTTCAATGCTTTCATCAATTTTCCATGAGACGAACCACTGTGTCCTCCCATGAAAAGACGTCAAGCGTTATTCGTAAGCAAACATGTGAAATATATTCGTTTCGCAATTGAAAAAATATCACGTCCAATTCAAATAAAAGATTTATTATTTTCAATCGAGCTTTTATTTCTTGATTTTAATAAAAATGCCTGATGAATTTTCCTTCGTTCCATTTACTGAAAAAAAAAATCATTTTTCTAAAATTCATTTCTTTGCCTTGTATGAAGCTCGAAATGTTTTTTTTTTAATGTCATTAAAGCTCTCAAAATCGAATATTGCGATTGATCCATCGATTCTTGACTCTAAGACCAAATCAATTTATTTTCTATTAAAATAAAATAAATTTACTCGTTTAATATTTTCCCTTTGTATGGTAAAAAAAAACAATAAAAAAAAATTGTGGAACATGATCAAAGCTTGTAAAATTGAATATGACAATTAAGCAGCTATTCTGGAAAACGATTGAGCTCTTCCTTTGCCCCTAGGAGAGCTTGCACACTCGTATACATCACACTTTGTCACGGACGATCGTTTGAAACGTATACACAAGGCACAACTGGGTTGGGTACTAATATCGATTTATGGAAATGCGTCCCTGGTCACGAGGGGTCTTGGAATACCAAAGCTTTTCCTTCACAAACTCAACTGAACGTCACTCTCTGTCTCTCACGAGAGACTCGATCACTGGACAAGCTAATATGGCATATATATATATATATATATATATATAGCTTGTCCAGTGATCGAGTGATATATATATATATAAACTATAAATTCATAGATATATCTAAAATTTTGTTCGACAATCGAATATCGGGTCTTACTGTCGAACTCATCGTGATATGGTCACAAAGGGGTTACGAAAGTTGGTGCAAATTCACTGAAAGCTCTTCCTCGTGACATCGTTTCGTCCCAGCCATATATATATATATATATAGATAATGTTTGTCCTCATTCGAGCCTGATTCGTGTCATACGAGAGAAATTGGCGGAAATTTTCTCTCTCTCTCATTGGAGAGCTAAAAACTGAGTAGAACTCTAAGAAAACTTTTTTCATTTGTTCTCCAATTTTGTAATGTAACTTTTTTTTTTTTTCAACTGGTGAAATAAATTTTTCATGAATAATTGAGGAATTTATTCAGAGATAAAATTGTCTGCATTTACGTGGGTAAATTTTTTTGAACAGCATTTTTTAATGCATTATTTTTAAATTTTTGCACTCCTGGAATGTTTTTGCTCATACTTTCAATTGTTCATGAACAATTGAGAAATTTTATGATCACAATACAAGACATAAAATGTTGTATAAATTCTGATTTTTATAGTTCAAAGTGCTCAATTATTTTTATTATTGTGTTTTACTGTTTTAAATCCCAGACATATTTTTTTGACAACAATGGAAGTCTCGTGGAATTCTCAACTAGGAAAATCCTTGAGAGCTTTCCACGGTGACTTTGGTCTGTAATTTTTTTTTTTTTTTTCTTCCTTACCGCGAATGGTTCTTGTGCGGCTTTACTCTGGCACTTTGTGGTTACGAGGATGGTACACTGAGAAAAATCTCCTGGGTGTGGCTCTCTCTCTCTTTCCTTGCCAAGATAACGCTACGAGCGATAATGTCGAGAGGCAATAAAACTATACACACCGAGCAAATAAAAAAATTAATAAAAATATATCAAATATCGTCCGGGAAGCTCAAAAATAATCGAGTCTCCCGATAAGACGATTTTTTCGACGAGCGATAATGTAGAGAAGTAATAAAACTATACACGCCGAGCAAATAAAAAAATTAATAAAAATATTTAAAATATCGTCCGGGAAGCTCAAAAATAATCGAGTCTCCCGATAAGACGATTTTTTCTTTTCTCTTCGTAAAAATATCAAATTAAAAAAATCAAGATTTGTTCACAGTCATAAATTATTATTTCACCTTCATTAAATGCCACGTGTTAATTTTCCTCTACGAGAGAGTGAGAAAAGAATAATTGGAGCGTAGGAAAAAAAAAACACCCGTCCATCTTGAGCTGTTAAATGAAAAGGTGAATTCTTTACTTATCGATTGCAATGCGATAAGAGCACGAAAGCTTGAGTGACACTTTGAACTTTTCCTACTCCATTCACACCTTCTCTACCCACCAACAAGTTTTATTCGGAATGTTTACGCTCAGAAAACTCAATTTCATACACTAACAAAATCGTTTTAATTTTAATGAGATTATAGATGTAGAATCGAGGGGGTTGAAAAAAAAAATTGTCGTCTGAGCGCAAATAATAATTTTACAATAAATTTTTTTTCTTTTCCACTTCAAATCTCTCCAGTGAAGTCTTGGAGATCTTAAAAGTACGAGACTCAAGACCTTTTTAGCAGCCTACATTTAATTTCTTTGTCAAATAAATGTTCAAAGAAGAAAAAAAGAAACGCGTCTGAAATTCGATGACAAATTTTTCTTTGCCAGGAAAAATTGTATGTATAAAAAATTTAAAAAAAAAAAGAAAAATGTTTTGCCAAGACGAACATTGGCCTCTCTCACATTTCAGGACGAACAGGTGGCTGTCGTTTTTTGCCCACTAGGCAAAATCGATCGGTGGCTCAGCGAAGTTATATAAAATTCTTTTTTGTTGTTTCCCTCCCTCCCCCTTTTATTCTATACACTGAGAATTTTCCATCTTTCGTGGTTCTCAATCATGCGAGATATAGTATCGAGATAATAAGGTTCGAAATAATTTCCCGTCTCACACGTAAAAAGGTCGACGTGCCTATCGCACGCCATTAAATTATTTTATAATTTTTATACTTTTTACATATTTAAATTAATTTTGTCCCAAAATATTATCGTAAATATATTTTTATCAAAAATATTTATAAAATAAATAAAAAATATATTTTTCAGTAAGATTTCTTTTTTTTTCCATTTTTCGGGTCCACACAATTTTATCATAACGTAGAATATTCACCATTTATATACTTTAATTACAAAAATTCATCAACCGAATTTTACGTTAATTTACATCACTTACGTTCTGTATGTTTTGTTTCAATGTTTTCCTCAAAGTACCAATTTCCAGAACGTTCAAATCTATTTTAACATTATGTGTATATATATATCCTCGTTTTTCCGGTTGTAAGAGTACGAAACAATGCGGGTTTTGTTTGGAATATCAAACAATAAATCGTGTTAAACGTTTGGTGGAAAGTTTTGAGGGACTCGTGTAAATTTGATGATAATGCACGTACAAAGTTCACATTTATAATAATAATAATAATAATAATAATAATAATAATAATAATAATAATAATAATAATTATTATTATTATTATTATTATTATTATTATTATTATTATTATTATTATATAGTGCATAATCGCAGCGAGCTTGGCCCACACGTAATAACGAGAGAAGAGAATTTTGCGACGAATTTTGCTGTGTGTGGTCTTCATAGCAGTAGCTTTGTGTGTTTGAGCAACGCGGAAATATTATGCGAGGGTCTAAATTTATGCGGCACGAGCGTGTTGCACATCGCGTTTTCCGTGTCCGTGCTCTTACTCTTGCATGGTCGTGTGTCAGCCGCACGACTCGGGTAACGCGGCAATGAGCTTTTTCTCTCTCTCTCTCTCTCTCTCTCTTTCGCCCTCTTTTTTCTCTATTTCTCTCTCTCTCTCTTTCTCCCTTTCTGGCTGTAACAGCATAACAGATAAAGTACGAGAGATATATGAGAAAATTCGTCTCAGAGCTTCTCTGTGCTTTTCCCCCTTTGATTTTATCATTGGCTGGGAGATATCTGGCGAGAGTTTACACCAAATTTTTCACCACATTGCGAAATTTTATTTATCATAATTTCGATAATGGAATTGAAAAAAAAAATAAAAATAAAAAAAATCACGTATCGTTGTCAGATAAATGGAGCCATTTTTATGGAATTTAAATATATCCTTCTCTCTGGCTTTCATGTAAATGGAATTTTTAGAGATTTTTTTTTTTCAATACATTTTTTTATTCCGATTTTTCATACCTGAGAAAAAATTCAAAAATTCGGTGAAGCGTGTATCGAATTTAAAAAAAAAAAATGAGTTTGCAAACAATTCACGTTGAGAAAAGTTTTGTACCAGCTGATAAATTGACGCGAACAAATTTGATAAAAGCAGCCTCTCTCTCACTAGTATATTTATCGAAGAGCTTTACTTTTCCGAGGCTTATCGTCACGACTTATCGTGTGATACTCAACTCACGATTTTACGACTCATCGATACCCATATATATCATGCTCGAGGTCGGGCTTATGTTTTTCCGAGTCCTAAATCTATTATATATATATATATATATATCTTTATACGAGCTTCTCATGGTAAATATTAGTCCACTCGCGAGAAATCTTTTCTCGAAATCTTTCGCGTTAACTTTGTATTATTTGTCGAAATGGGCGAAGCCTCCCGTACCTCCCTTCGTCGTTATTGACATGGGGCGAGTATTAATGTAATTTTCACACTTTTCCCATATCCCTCGTGTGAGCAAAACTCGAACCTTTAATTAAATATGAAATGTGCATGACGTGGCTGGCATTCAGAACGCTTCTTGTGTGTCGACTCGGTTATTTCACCCCCTTCGTTCTTTCTAACACGTAGAGGATAAAAGGTTCTTCAATGTGACGATCCAAAGTAAATATCCACACGCAATTTAATAAATCCATCAATGATCAGGTTACACCTAACTCTCTCTCTCTCTCTCTCTCGAGCACATTAATCGATACGTGAAAGAACAAATAAGTACAATAAAAAAATAAAAAAAATCGTCCTACAATCCCCATTTATTAACAATATTCCCAGTAAGTGGAGAAAAAATTGAAATTTTCTCAAGTCACTAAAACAATTATTTATGGAAATTTAATTAAATTTACAGAAATGAAAACAAAAAAAATTAAACAAAAGTAATCGAAGATCATATTTATTTAATTATCAAATATTTCATTGAAAATTTTTAAAAATGAAACTTTCATTATCGTCAAAGATTTTTTTTTTTTCGAACGAGATAAATAATATATAGACCTAAATTTCTGAGGGTCTATTGCAGCTTTCATCTCTTGTTTTTTCACTCGAGTTATACGAAGCAGGGAGCGCTTTGACACGAGGCTCTGTATATATATATATATATATATATATATATATATATATATATATATATATGATTGCCACGCATATAGAGCATTAAGCTCGAAAGAATTTAGGTCGAAGCAACAGTCTTTGGCCCTTCAATGGAGAGCTCGTAAGATAGAGAGAGAGAGAGAGAGAGAAAGAGCTAAAAATCGTCCACGTTTCTACACAGCCCAGTAGCATCATCCCCTTCAAAGAGTTGTTGACTTTAATGCTCATATTTTCATCTTATTCAACATTCACTTGACACAAACACGTAATATATTGTAAACATCACATATGAACCGACATAAAAAAGCTTTATGAGTGACTTTAATAAATTTTATTAGAGTCAAACAAGATTCAATTTTATTCAAATTTATTGAAGTAATTAATTTCGTAATTTTGTCATTTGAAAATAATTTTTTTTTATCTTAACCCTTCCTGATCACCGAGGGTCAAAACGACCCCATGTTTTTGATGATAAAATAGTGAATTTTGTACCTCGCAGCTTTGACTTGAAGCTTTTCGATAACTAAAATTTGTCTTCTCAAAAATCTAACTGTGTGACCTTAAAGTTCAATAAACTTGTTACCAAAAATGTCCTGACATTTTTTCCAAAAGGGTGCACACTTTTTGAGATATTTTGAGCCGAAAATTGCTTGGGGTCATTCTGACCCCGTGTGACCAGCGTGTTGCAGCTTGGAGGTGTGACCAGGGAGGGTTGATCAAATGAAAATGTTTCTGTTTATGGCCTAAATTTCGTTGGACGAGGGTAAAAATTCATTCAGCATGAAAAAAAAAAAAAAAAATCTCAGCATTCAAATAATTAATTCACCATCTTTTGGCCAGCCAGCAAATTTTCGTCGAGTAACCCAGTGCCAAAAATAATTTAAATGATCGTTTCGAATGTTACCATATATCTAAAAGACTCGTGTGCCCCTCGCTTGTTGCGCCTATGAACTTTTTCGAGTGGCAAAACTTTTCGGTAATTGGCCGTTGAGCTCGAAACTCTCCCTCTCTGCTCTCACATTCGAGAAAATCGACGAGTTACGCCTGACTATTTGTGAAATTACACGGCTGCTCGATTTATATATTACTCCTCTCTTGCGTCGTTTCCATTTGCCCGCGGCAGTTCTGTTGGCCTCCGAAGCGAGACCGTATCTACTTGCTCGTTTAGCTGTCAGCCAGTAGTAAAGCTCCGCGTCCGGTCAGACACGATATTGCTCTTGTCGTTTCGGACTGTAATGCGGAAAAGACGAGCGTTAAAGCTCCATGAGAAACTTTTCCCTGTGTCATTAAAATGTCCACGACATTCCCATGGGTATTGCACACCCCACAATTTTTTTTTTTTTTTTTTTTCATCCCCCATTCGTGCATCCTTCCACGACTTTCTTGGATGACTCTTGGAATCTCCCTGGCATGCGATACGTAGATATTATAAGAAAAATGGGAGAGGAGAATAAAGTAGAATATGTATATAGTACTTTTTCCCTTTCTTCTCTTTTTCTTTATCCTCTGTCTGACCGTCCTCATGCAACAACCATGAAGTAACGACGACACCCGTCGCCATGGCGCCTCGTTCCAGTCGTAAACGCACCCTCCTCGAGAAGAAAAATGTCACACAGTTCATTAGCCACCCACACAATGATTGGCATGAGAGAGAAAGTGCTTCGAGGACGTCAATTATTACTGTACAACAGTTATTCCACATTTATTGGACTGCCAATGCACTGTAATCTCGTTAAATTTTGTAATAAACACACACATATATATGTGCACTAAAATTGTCCCTCGATCATCAAAAGTGGACATTTTCTCGAGTCCTACATTTGCTGAGTTAATTTGAAACTAGTGCCTCACTTTCACCCAATAATGCAACTTTCATTTATTTTCATATAAATAAATACGTTGGAACGTATAAATGTGAGAGAATTTTTTATTCGTAATTAATTACAATAATTTTTATCGACAAATAATTTTTTTATTTTATATAGGGCTCTTTAACCGTTTGAAAAAGCCTGCCAAACAATCAAACAACTATTTTTCAATCACGGATTTAGAGGAAAATAAAAAATATTTTTTTGAAAATCAAATATTTATTTCACCCTAAAACCCTTTGATGTCTGTCATTGAAATTTTTTCTCAGTTTCTTCTGACGCTCTAGATATTTTCAAGTACCTCACATATCTTGCACGTGATTTATTGTGCTTAAAAAATATATTGAGAGTACATATATAAATATATGTATACAGCGTATATGTGTATATATGTATACAGGCATAGTGAAGGGTCAATAGCGATTAATAGCGGATAAATTACGCGAGAATTATGCATTGGAATATTTTAATAATCGATTCGTGATTACAGTGAATAAATTTATATCTCTATATGTGCATGTATTATTGATTAGTTTTAACGAGAAATCCACCAACCCCAAGCTCACTCACGATTTTCATGCCGTTGATATTACACGAGAATAAGCAAGAGGGTTAGTGTGCTATAACGATTAGTTGGAACTGGAGCTTACATATAAATATATACATACAAACACACACACAGACACACAAATGCATGCGGTGCATGGAGCGTGAGAGAGAACTGGAGACATCGATTATCCAAGCACGTAACTCACGATAGTACGGACGAGACTCGAGAAATAGCAGCAGAAAAGCTCTCGTGTTAGCTCGACGGGGTGCTGCTATTATATATATATATATATATATATAATTAGCAAAGTAAAGTACACGTACACGTACATGTATATATATACATTCACGTGTACTTTGCTGTCCAGGGATGATGGAAAATAATATATATATATGTATATATACCTATATAGGGCTCTGAGCTTATTTCCTTTAGACACACAGACACACACAAAGTTGGCCCAACGAGATTGATGAAATCATGCGCCATCTTCGACGCTTATGCGTTGTATTTCATCCCCCACATCGTACACGCGTTGAAAATGGGGAAAGATGACGTTGGGATATATTCCCCACCCAAGTATCTGAAGGGGAAATAAAAAACGAGGAAACTTCTGAGGAGGAGATGAGAAAATGGATGAATTTATAAATTTTTTTGCTACGCATATGTGGACGAGAGAAATTGAATTATGTATTTGCATTACTTGAGTCGTTTGAATTGTTTGAATCGTTTAATTTATTTTTAATATTATTTAAGTTGATTGAACTATTTGAATCATTTGAATTACTTGAAAAATTTTCTCCACTAGCTCGAATCGCTTGAATTATTGTAACGTTGGTGGGAATTTATTGAGACAGCTCCTGATTAATTTGCAGTTTGCTCAAATAAATTATTACAGCATTACATAAATTTCTCTATACATATATATATATAGAGAGAGAGAGAGAGAGGATAGATAGAAATATATTCAGACAAATAATAGAACAAGGAAAATAGTTTCGTCAAGTCCATTTAGTCTGGAATGCCCTATATATACTCGAAGCTTTCACTCATACGTGCAAGTTGTGTTAGCTTTACGTTAGCACCGATCGAGGTGCAACACACGAGGTGGACATTTATTGATCGAAGCGTTGGGTTATAACGGTGCTTCACTCCCCATATCTTTCCTTTTCCTGCTGCTCTTCCACTCACAGTCACACAATCGCACACTCATACACACACACATACACACACAGCTTATGTGAGCTTCTGCTGCTCATACCATAGTGTGCATTGTCAATTCTCTTTATTATGGAGAAAAAAATTGACAAATAATACAAAACTCCCTCTTGACACCCCATATATTTTCGTTTTTTACCAATCCTATCCTTGACTTTTTATCTTTCCTCTCCTTTTCTGTCTTTATATTTTGAGCTTTTGCCACGACGAAATATCGTATTTTCCTGCTCCTCTTCCACTCACAGTCACACAATCGCACATACACACACAGCTTATGTGAGCTTCTGCTGCTTATACCATAGTGTGCATTGTCTATTCTCTTTATTATGGAGAAAAAAATTGACAAATAATACAAAATTCCATCTTGACACCCCATATATTTTCGTTTTTGACCAATCGTATCCTTGACTTTTTATCTTTCCTCTCCTTTTCTGTCTTTATATTTTGAGCTTTTGCCACGACGAAATACCGTATTTTCCAATTTTGAGCATTGCATGTATCTCCTTGTAAAATTTACGTACAAAAATCAGTCGTCGCTCGAGATATCGTGTACGATATTAATGTTGTTATTGCGATGAACGAATGAACGAATATGGGAAATGAAATGGAATAGTCAATCTTGAATTTGTTTGGGTTTGCGTTAGTGAGTGAAAGAGAAAGAGAGAGAAAAAGAGAGAGAGAGAGAGAGAGAGAGAGAGAAATTCGTTATCGAGGACAAAAGCTCGAGGGTCGTGTATATAATAGCGAGCACACGACCCCTAGACAATGAAATCGAAGGTGGAGGGACGTCACGCTGATCGTTCTCTTCGAATCTTATCACGGGTTATGGGGAATGTCTGGGGCTGTAAGTGCGACTATGTGTCTCGAGGGCCTTGACACCCGAGTCTTGTCTCAGCGGATATTATTGTGTCTGGAGAGTTGATACATTTTTTTTTTTTTTCTTGTCCTAAAGGATAAAAATAATTACGATAAGCCAACGTGGTATGGAAGATTTTTTTAGGGAACCGAGAAAATTATCTCTGATGAGATGAAGAATCTCTCGCAGAGCTTGTTTCATTAGCAAAATGTGGAGTTGGAGGTGAGAGAATTTTAAACATTTCATAATCTTCATTTCTGTCGAACAAATTTTGACAATTTTATTTTACTTAATTTTTGAATATTTTAATATTAAAAATTTGTCGACATCATCGATACTCGTATCGACACTGTCGATACTTTTTCTCAACATTGTCAAAGATTCAATTGCCACAGCCTGCATTAAAATTGTCCACACTTTTGTCGACACTCATATCGCCATTTCACTGTTCTCTTCTCCATTTTCTCTTATCCTTTCGCCTATTTTCAATTATCTTCTACCCCAAACTCTCGACCTCGACACTTATACATGAACTTTTGTGTAAATCCCACAATACACATAACGTATAGTCAGGCTAAATGAGTCGAAACTATTGCAATCTGTATAGTTTCTCGTGGTGTCTCTCGTGTCGAACAAAGTGTATATATATACACTTTGTTCACTATATATATATATAGCGAAAGCTCACTATATATATATATAGCGAAAGCTCGTTTCAAGCGAGAAATTTAAATTCAGTGAAAGGCTGCAATCGTACAGAATATCGAGATATACGAGCCTTGTTCGCAGGAGAGACTGTACAAACTTGTAGATTGAAAATCTCAGTGTTTTACTCGGATAAAAGGGGTGTCATTGTGTTATCTCTTTATCAGCTCGAGACTCCGTGAATGAGGAGTTGTGGTGGCTTCGGGAGGCTTTGGGAGGTTCAAGATTGGACCTTATTCGTACTTGATGAACGTTCTTACAAATTCTAATCATAGAAAATCTTCCACTAATCTTTTGTAAGCTCCTAACGACTTTACCCTTAACCTCCCTTTCTCTCAATCATATATATATGACCTTTAACTCGTCCTTGGAGAAAAATATCTCACACGACCAAGACATAAAATTCACAATGATCTTTGTCCAAATATTTTACGAATCACGAACGAAATGAGAAAAAAATATCGATAAAGAAAAATGTTATCTTTATTTTTTCTCTCATAAATTCAATACCCGTGAGCTGATTGAGTTATCTAATCGTTTTTATCTCTAAGCGTACATTTTTGGATGACATATAGCTAAATCAAAAAGAGACACGAATCTTTCTCTCCAAAAACGAGGGGGAGAGAAAGAGAGAGATAAGAAGGGTGAATTTTTGTACACAATGTTTAAGCTTTTGTGTCACGTGACTCGAATCCCTTCCCATCGAATTTGATACCCCCAAAACCCTCGGATATTATCTGCTCACCGGGTATTCGTAACTCGTCGTGAAAAAGGGAAAAGAAAATTGTACTTGGTGCGATTTGGAGACGAGTAGTTTTTTGGTTAAACGTTGAGTTCGTAGAAATAAACGCGTGAGCGTAGAAATACGCGTGAGCTGATTGAGTTATCTAATCGTTTTTATCTCTAAGCGTACATTTTTGGATGACATATAGCTAATTCAAAAAGAGACACGAATCTTTCTCTCCAAAAACGAGGGAGAGAGATAAGAAGGGTGCATTTTTGTACACAATGTTTAAGCTTTTGTGTCACGTGACTCGAATCCGCTATTTTTTTTCTAAAAATTATAAATGTTCGTCATTTTATTATTATTGATATTTTTTTATACATACTGCGGCTGGAAAGAAGAAATTTACTTGCTGAATACCTCAAGTGTATTTTCCAAGTTACGAAGAGGCTGCTGTACTTTGAGGAATTTAGCGAAGAAACTTTGAGAATTTTACTCGAGCATTCTATTATAATCTACGCTGGAAATATCCGTGAGATGGTCAGTCTTAACTGGAACGCCATATATCGATCGAGGATCCACACACGTTTCACCCTCTTTCATACCCTCGTTCTTCGTACTCTCCTCCCTTTATTTCTCCACCCACTTTTTCTCTTTCATTTTATCTCGCGTTCTTCGAATTTCACACTGGACTCAATTGCTCGATCCTGCCACGTAAAATTTCATATGGTTGGGTATTATATATACAAATATATCATACCCACCCATATGACATTTTATAGATGAGTCAAAAAATAAAAATTACAACGAACAATTTTTAATTCAGTCACTTCGAGCTTTGCCTTTTCAATTTACTTTTTTGTCTCTGTCGGTCAAGCTTCGGAGAGCTTTGAAAAATTTATCACGAGTCGAGCCCTGGCTTTATCTTTACATTGGTATTTTTTTTTTTTCTTCATGTCCGCCATGGAAGCCAATTAAAAACTTCACAGCTACATGTATATATGTATATTTCTCGGGACAAGCTTATTCCCTTTGCCAATCTTTGAGTACGCAGCTTGAGCTGGCAATATGTATAGATATAATAAACGTGTAGATATAAATATAAATGCGGCAGTAAAAATGAAGGGTAAGTAACTCTCGAGAAATTAGCGCAATTTTCGGTCGAAAAAATTTGTACGATGAGAGAAAAAACTCGAGTCTTGGGGTGGTTCTGATTTTTTTTTTACCATGTCATCCTCTTGACCTTAAAAAGGCGCTTCTATCTTTTTAGGAAATTAGGGCTTAAAATCGATTCGTATGAAAAATGAAGGGAGGTTTTTTCATCCCCTCTTGTTATTACGGTCACATGATACGATTTCCTGTTCGTTGATGAGCTGCAGCAGCCACTAAAACTCACGTTTCGTGAAATTTCAAAACGTACACTTTTTTAATCAGAGTCGAGAGCCACAGAGGGTTGGAGTGAGAAAGAAAGAGAGAGAGAGAGAGAGAACAGGGAAAATGGGATGGAGAGTCGATTAGGCCGATTAAATCTTGGGCCGTCGGGCACGAGGCGAATCGAGAAGAATACAAAAAAAAAATTAACTCAACCGAAGCTTTGATATAACGAGGGGGATGAAAAAGTCCAACCGACACAGAGGGTGAGAAATTCAGAAATCCCAGGCAGAATATTAATATCTTTGCGAGAGCGACCAAAAGATTAAAAGACCGGAGAGTGGATTAATAATAAATAAATAAAATTGTGACGAGAAAGTTCATAAGTCAAATATCACAAAGTTAATGAAAAATTCGAAAAAAATAATAATTACTCGGTAGTTAAAAATCTAACAAGTCCATTTAGTGGAATATTTTATTTTTTAATTTTTCCTACACACAACCCTATTATCCATAAAGCGAAATTATAATTACTGTATTTTTTTAATTTAGAAAATTAGCCTAAAAGTAATTTATTTATATTTTTTTTATTACCATTTTAATTCCCTCTATAATTATAACAGAAACTAAAAACAGGGCAGCAATTTTCTTTGTTTTTATTCGTGGACTTGATTATTTTTCATTCACCATATTTTAATAATAATAATGATATTAACAGCAACAATAATACTAATCAATTTTTTGTTCATTCAGTATTGTCTCATTTCGTACTGTGAATGCATCAGCTCAGTATGCACGAGCGATCATACATTATGTTTGTAAAGTATTCAGTGAGCATTTTCAATGGTCCATACAAGCATATGTTGCATATATTAGCAGCTCTATAAATACAAGTTTTCCATATATAAATCCTACATATTCACTCTCTCATTCCATCATTAAATTTTTATTCAATGCATACACACATATATAATCGATTTTCCCAGATTAATTTCTACGACTCGTCGAGCACAATGAAGCAAATGGAAAAATTGACTCTCGGCAACTTTCACGGTCGTCAACCTCTACGAAGCTTAAATTAAAAAATCGTTCAAATTTTTCCCAGAGAATAAAAAAAGGGGGAAATTGAAAAAGCGATGAAAAACTTTGCAAAAATGAAAACTCTCGTGACTATTTATCAAATAAAGGTTTAATCATCGTCTCTTCTGTAAACTTGCCAAACTTCAAACAAACTGATAATTCAATTTTCCTCAAGAAAAATAAATTTCTAAAGTTTTCCAAGCATTAAAAAAAAAGGTGAAAAAATTCTTCGTGGCTGCTCATTATTTTTCAATTGAAAAGTTTCTTGAACCGAGAAAGAGAGATAGAGAGAGAGAAAGTTTTGTTTGTTGCTATTGTTTAAATGCGAGTGTCCTCGTCATTTTTTTTTCACGACAAACAAGAAAGATAATAGATATAATGTGCTCGTCGACCTGGAGGATTAGTCCAGATGAAAAATAGCACTACGTGGGCGAGATGAATGGCAGATTAACAGAGAGAAAAGCTCGAAAATTGGAACATGAAAGCTAACCGAGAGAAGGGGTGCGATATGAGACGTCACCGACAATAAAATCTCTTGCCTTACAATGTCCCTTTCTCTCTCTCTCTCTCTCTCTTTCTTTATTTCTTTCTTTCTTTCATTGTCTCTTTTTTCACTTTCCTCTCGTTTGCTTCCATTTTTTTTTTTCACCACATGTTTCCGGTGTCCCGAATGTGAGCACCGAAAAAAACTGGTCTGTGGCCACGGGACACTTTTACCATTTTTTTTTTATTCTCTTCGGAAAATCCCTACTGAAGGATAGCGAAAAAAAATGGCGTAAGAGAGAGATTGGGGGAGGGAAGGGTGAGAGCGTAAAAAAGGAAGAAAATAAAAAGACAGATCGGGATGAAAAAGCTTGAAAAGAGTGAACCCCTCGTGGCAAAGGCTCGACCCACATTCTCGGACGTAAAGAACAGTAGAAAAAAAAAGGAAAGAAAAAGAATGATGGAAAAAATTTCCAGCTATGCCTTGAATTCTTTCGTTTTCTGGTATACGTGAATGACTCCTTTTGCTGTATATTTCCCACTCGCGATCCTCTCCACTAACCTGTGATAGAGCACGATTTTTTTTTTTTTTTTTCGCTATATATTTATGTGTCTCCAAATTAATTCGAGAATTTTTATCAAGCTCACTCTTCACGAAACAAGAGATAAATACTGAATCACTCGACGATAAATTTTAGTCGGTAGTGAATTGAAAAAATTGTAAAGGTGAAAATTTTGTTCGTTAATGTCAAGAGGCTTCAACCCGACGTTAAAATTCGAGAGATTCGATTTTTTTTTAAGCTTTCTTTCATTTCTGCTGATTTCGAAATTTTTCGAACAGTTGAAGTGGTCGATAAATTTCACCCTCACTTCCGTATCTCTTTCAACGAGTAGGCAAAAAATGGACCTTCGTGTTTTAGCAATTCCCATATAACGAGGGGTTGAAACGACGACTATCATCGTTACTGTCCACCCTGAACGTATAGAAAAAGAAACTGAGAGCTAGAGAAAATCGTCTCTCTTATTTATCTTGGCAAATAGCCCTTTTTCTGGTTAATCAACGCTCGGAAAAATAAGGGTGGGAAATTTAAAGCTTTCAGAATAAATTTCAGAAAAATCTTCTCTATTTTTGTCGAAATTCTAGCAAAAAAAAATCATAGACAATCGTTTATCGACCAAAATTTTTTGTCTTGCTTCGTATTCGTAGAATTTTCAGGCAACCTCATGGACGACTTTGTGGAGAGTCCATCTACGAAGGTAAAAAAAGAGCCAAAGATACGTAAGATTCGAGGCAACGATAAAAAGAAAAAAAAAACCAGACGTATATACGAGAGTGATACCAACGCAGTGCATCCTGCAACCACCAGATCGTGCAGTTCACCCGTGACAATAAAAAGAAAAAAAAAAAAATTTCGACATTCCATTACACGTAGAATCAGGACAGAATGAAACAGCACAATTTTAGAAAAAAAAAAATACCTCAAATCGAGATAGATCGTAGAATAGTTGAATGGCTGAACAGTAGAAAAAAAAACACATTGAAAAAATCTAAATAATAATGTAAAGAATGCAATGAAGAAATCAGATTTATTTGCCATCGATGTAAGTCTGAATTAGTACTGATTTAAGGCCTTTAAGTGTCTTTTTGTGTCATAAGCAGGACAGAATTAAAATGGGCTAATTAGGATAACTTCATTTCCATTTATTGGTACTGATCGGTCTTGATAAAGTGTTGAATAAAAATCATAAATAATTTTCGAAGGCTAATCAAATCCTATTTTGCCTTTTTTGGTCCTTATTATCCTGTTGAAAATACAAAAAAAAATGGTACTTTATTGTAGTCCGTCCGAGATAGACAAAAGAGTGCAAGTTTTTTAAAACGTCTATACCAAATTTTAAAAAGAGCTATCGATTGAAGTAAAAATGAAAAATATCTCATTGGCAGAGAAAAATATCAATAACGATCTATTTAAAAAATATTTTTCCCAGTTTGGTCCATTGATCAAGGATGTATATATTTTAATTCATTTTTGTTTTTCAAACGAATAATCCGTAAAATACGACAGGTCGATTAATTTATCGAAAAATCGAGTCTCTGCAGAGAAATAAATTCTATTTGTTCAATTATTTGATCCATTTTTCCCAAACAAATGAATTTAATCGTTAATCAAGATCATTCATACAATCCTATAACTCTATAGAGCATTTTTCAATCATCTAAATGACCAGATAAATTTCAATACTCTAACCAATTTCACGGATTACACTTTTGAAAAAAAAAAAAGAAAAGAAAACTGCAAAAATATACATTCTCTAACAATGGAACAAACTGGGTCCTACGATTTAAAGATACATCGTTATTAATATTTCTCTTTCAACGAAATATTTTTCTAGGCCTGTCTTCACTTCAATCCATAGCTCATTTAAATCTTGTATGAACAATTAAAACAACAAAAAAAAAAAAACAAAAAACCGACACATTTTATCAGGTTACGTCAAAGGGACTCAAAAAGTCTAATTCAGTTCACATCCATCAGCCTACATAAGTCCCAAATCAATCTAATTTCTTTCGGGCTTGCTATCAATTTGACATCTGTCAATTATCTAAAATATTGCTAATTCGTTTCATACGTAAAAAAAAAAAAATAAAGTACAAAGCGTGATACAAGAATGGTGCAAGTAGAACAGAAAAAAACATTTTGTGAGTTAAAAGAATCGTTGATAAAAACAAACGAAAAAAAAAAAAAAAACAAAACAACTGAATCAAGTCTTGTGATTTTCGGGTGTTGCAGGATGCACGCGGTTGGATTACACTCGGCTTTGGCCATCAAGCGTCAGCGTAAACGTCGGGATGAACAGAAGCGTGCTCGTGAGCGTCGTTACAGCGCTCAGAGTGGTGAAAGTGGTTTGACATCACCCCGGGCATCAACCGGGTCATTGGATCATCATCCGCGTCATCATCATCATGCTGCTCAGGTTCATCGTGCAGCTGGCCAAGGAATGCTTGACTCCAAGGTCGTCACGTCAATTGGAATGCTTCACATTGGAGTTGTTTTTCTTGTACTTGGTGGTTTTTTATTGGTCAGTGGATTATTACCTGGTGATTTGGCAACATGGAGCTCAAAGGGTTCAAATGGTTGGTGGAATGAGCTCGTTGCCACTGGAGTTTTTGCCGTTATGGTTGGAATATTTCTCATAATACTTAATCGTATTATTGCGAAAAAGGAGGAAAATGATTTGGAGGAATACGTTCAGAGACAATTGACAAGGTCAAGATCGGGTCACAGGCTTGAGAGGGATGTTGAAACGGGTGGATTAACGACGAGACACGCGAGAAAAGCGAGACAATTAAAAACTGTCACATCGTGCAGTTCCATTGAGGTGCAGAGCGAAAAAAATTCAAGCACACCTCCGAGAAGTCCACCACCGGCTTATTCACCACCTCCAGTTACCAATGGCGAACATCAGACTGCACAATCAGCTTTGTTCTTGGAACAAATCACCGAGGAAGAAATCATAAGCGACAGGGTTGAGACTTCAACGACCAACAGTCTCAGTCCTGGCTCACCAAGTGAAACGAGAGAATTACTCCAGGCAAATACTAAACACTACAAACATAATGGTAATCATAATCCTCAGCATCAACATGAGCACAGACCTATTTATGTACATCCAACGAGAAATTAAAGAAAGTTACGATACTTTTTTTTTGGACAATTACATTCCGAATCATTCCATGAGGGGACCTCAATTTTTCTAAGTCAAATCTAGCAAAATCGTGGCTGGACAAATGATTGAAAGGGCTTGGACAATCCGGGGAAGGGTTGAAAAAAAATGGCGATGAGTGCTGATTTGGAAAACAAATGGAAAATATTTTACAAGCGATAGGGTCAAGAGTTCAATGACGCTCTTAATTCTGGATCCACCGAGTGAGAGCAGAAAATTACTCCAGGATAAGAGGAAATGCTACAAACATAATCGAAATCATAATCCTCAGCATCAACATGAGCACAGACCTATTTATGTACATCCAACAAGAAATCGAAGAAAGTTACGATACTTTTTTTTTGGACAATTACATTCCGAATCATTCCATGAGGGGACCTCAATTTTTCTAAGTCAAATCTAGCAAAATCGTGGCTGGACAAATGATTGAAAGGGCTTGGACAATCCGGGGAAGGGTTGAAAAAAAATGGCGATGAGTGCTGATTTGGAAAACAAATGGAAAATATTTTACAAGCGATAGGGTCAAGAGTTCAATGACGCTCTTAATTCTGGATCCACCGAGTGAGAGCAGAAAATTACTCCAGGATAAGAGGAAATGCTACAAACATAATCGAAATCATAATCCTCAGCATCAACATGAGCACAGACCTATTTATGTACATCCAACAAGAAATCGAAGAAAGTTACGATACTTTTTTTTTGGACAATTACATTCCGAATCATTCCATGAGGGGACCTTAATTTTTCTAAGTCAAATCTAGCAAAATCGTGGCTGGACAAATGATTGAAAGGGCTTGGACAATCCGGGGAAGGGTTGAAAAAAAATGGTGATGAGTGCTGATTTGGAAAACAAATGGAAAATATTTTACAAGCGATAGGGTCAAGAGTTCAATGACGCTCTTAATTCTGGATCCACCGAGTGAGAGCAGAAAATTACTCCAGGATAAGAGGAAATGCTACAAATATAATCGAAATCATAATCCTCAGCATCAACATGAGCACAGACCTATTTATGTACATCCAACAAGAAATTGAAGAAAGTTGCGATACTTTTTTTTTGAACAATTACATTCCGAATCATTCCATGAGGGGACCTTGATTTTTCTAAGTCAAATCTAGCAAAATCGTGGCTGGACAAATGATTGAAAGGGCTTGGATAATCCGAGGGAAGGATTGAAAAAAAAAAATTGAAAAGAGACCCAAAGGATGTCTGGTCGAATAGAGAGCTTGTTTGCCATGATCTCGAGAATTTTTCAATAGTTAAAAAGCGAAAGAATATACTAAAAGCCTCCCAATTTCTGCTTCATCCCCTTTTCACAGTACGCCTGTCGCATTGTGGAGAAAAATCCCGAACAAATGAGACGACCTAGAAAGAAAAGAAATACTTGAAATGGAGACGAAGAGTGACTGTTAAGTTATGTAGGAAAAAAAAATCCAACAATCGTGGGGATCATCCGGGAAATTGGGAATCATTGAAAATTGGAAATTCATGAATATGAACACAATTTGTGCAGGTAGAACAATAATTGATGGACGATTGAAATTTTATGCACAACAGAGCTCGAGTATAATCCGATTGTGAAATTGGGACAACGAGATAAATTCGATAATCACAATCGACAACCTGGACATATCGATCAGAAAAAGTTTTTTCAATGTATACGGAGAGCCAAACGATTTTATTCTCATTCGTTGAATCTCGCGATATAATGAAATTTATACGGATGAGGAAATTTCAGCTTTAAGAATATTCAGCGCAAATTTTTCAATGAGAAAATTAAAGTAAAGGATGGTGTGAGTCTTTATTGAAGAAATTCTACCTTTCGAAAAAAAAATATATATATATATAATAATAATTGAGAGAAAAAAAAATTATGAGGACTAGATTAATGATCATAAAAAATTCTCTGATATATAAATTAATCGACTTAATTGAGCAAATATTATTTTTCATAAAAATTTCAGTATTCAATTTGACTCGTTATCGCGAGATTTCTTTTTTCCAAAATATTAATTACTGATGCCTGCGATTTGAATTTAAATTTTTTCTCGTTTCTCAATTACGACCATTCGCTAATGATAAGACAAAAGATAGACAAAAATATTTCTCTGAACGTCTGACATAGTCGGTGTAAGAAGAAACAAAAAATAAAAAAATTAATGAAACGTCGAATTGTACGTTGTCAGAAGGTCATCTCGTCTTGAGAGGCCAATAAGTAAACTTATATATGAGAGTAATTAAGAATTTTTAATTATAAGAAAAGTATGAGATAATCCAAGGACCAAGAACAATTTGTTCGTGGATAGGAGAGGAATAAAATGAGATGCTGAGGCTTAAGAGGATATAAAGAGGCCAGAAATTCAACTTTAATAAAATGATTAGAAACGAACAAAAAAAATCTGATAATTGATGGTGGCATTTAATATTGTCTTCGATCGTATATCATTAATTTAATCAGTATCTGAAAGATCGTCTAATCGTTAAGTCAACATGTAGATAAATCGCCAAAGCAAAACATACTCATTACTTACTTTAAAAAAAATATTTAAAAAAACGAGGAAAAAATAATTAAAAAATCGAACCCTCCGTCGAAAATTAATCGAAAAATGGTAATTGGATTTTTTTTTTTTTAAATTTAACTCGACGGAGGGGAGAATTTTGACGAGCAATGGGTTAATATAAAAAATGATCAAATGAGATGGTACGAAAAGACTGGTAGTGGCAAGTGAAGAAAATTTAATGGTCTGAAAAAGAAAAGTAATAATTCGACGAATCGCAATCGCTGGTATTTTTTTCAATGAGCTCGATAGACTTCAAAGAAAAATTATCGGGTTGAAAAAAATTGCAATTATGATTGTAAGAAAATTCGATATAAAGAAAATATTTTTAGGGTTAAAATCTAGGACGTGTCGTAACGATTTTTGCGTGAATTAAGCTGGAATGCTCGATCGTCCAACGTCCAATATACACGATTAATTTTCTTTTTTTTTTTTTCGTCGCATTTAATTATAGAGACTTTTCAGCGGATAAGCCTAGTCGTAATACAAGAAACTAAAGAATTATATTCCATTTTATATTACCTCGAATACTTATCCTACGTGCGCTAGCTTTAGACTCCGAGATTTTCGAAAACGAATCATCGCGAAATCGACCACACACACATACACACATAAAAAACAAAAAAAAAAAACCAACTGGTTTTTTTCCTTCCTCGATTAAAAAAAGAATCAAACGAGTAACAAGAAAAGCACAAATTTGTGTATGAAATTCACCATATCGCAAAAAAACAAACAAATATATATTCACATTTTTTAATGTAAGAATAAAAAATCGCACACATGCACATTGAGTCATGAATAAAGGAAAAAAATTGTTTTCGAAAATCTGCGAAGGTATTAAATTGCCACGCTCGGGCGCTACCATTCTGTGATCCAAAGAAGAAAAAAAAACTCACGCAAGAGACAAAGTGAAGCTCTTTTAACAATCTTATTCTATATGCGATAAATATACACCTATGTCTAAATAAAAATAAAAAAATATATATATATAAATGAATATATGTATACATAAGTATTTAATTTGGAAAGAACCGAAGGATTATGTAGGATAAAAATATCGACGATCTTCTTTCGAGTCTCTCGTATTATTCTGATGGATAAAAAAAAATATTCCTCGCAAATATTTTGACGATTTTTTTTAAGCCGTTACACTTTTCGACACTCTTAAGGTTATTGAATTTTGGTAAATCGAGAGTTGCGTTAAGTGCCTTTCTTATTGTTTTTTTTTTTCGCCACAAAAACGATAACGATAACGAGCGGAAAAAAGAAAAAAATTATTTCACTTCGTTCAACGAAGTACGAATAATATTCCTCCGTCTCAAATTGGCGTAATTTAATTACACCTGAGTTAGAGAAAACAGATTCAAAAGAGCTGAAAAATATTAAAGGTTTTTCTCAAGAAAATAAAAATGCCTTGTCAGACTCAATAAAAATTTTCTTGATAATTATTATTGAGAAAAAAAAATCGAGAAAAATACGAAGAAGATATAATAAACTCTTTGTCTCTGGAAATAAATACAGAAGGATCCTAACGAAGTTACGCCTCATGTATATTTAATCCAATGAAAGTCGACTTGTCAAGAAAAATGCTATTATCTCACTTTCCACATAAAATTCTGCGAAAGTAAGAGATAAATAATGCCATAGGAGACGAAATAATTCATTATTACCAAACGTGGTTTACGATTTAAATTGTCGTAATACGAGGCTTATGAGATTCAACACGCAGCCCTTGGGCGTTGCATTTAAAATGTTTATCACGTCTCGTGATCATTTCCACGAGTCTTTTATCGGGTCATTCTCGTATTTAAAAGGTTTGATTATTAAATAAATTTCTTTTACTCAGTCGAAATATTTTAATATCCCATTAAAATTGCTTATTTATTTATTTGATTAAGGTTGAATAAATATTAAAATCTTCTTTTTAAGAAAAACTTGGTATAAAAATAAAATATTTTTTCAATAAAATTACGATAAATAATTGATAAATAATTATAATATAATGTAAAATTTGGTACTGCAATTTTTTATCGTTAAAATTTGTTCAGAAAAAAAAAATCCATTTTTTTCCCTCGAATTATCTGTGGAGTCACTCTTTAATGTCCATTATTTTACGTCTCTCGAATATTAATCCAACAAATAAAATGTATGATTCTCTGATGATTCTTTGACTCGAGCACTGAACCACAACTCTCGTCCTCAATTCTTACAATTATTATTCACAGCCTATTTGCTCAATACAAAAATAAACAAAACGAAAAAGTCAACGATGAGAACATTTTGCAATGTAAATCTGAAAAATTATTATTCACTATCAATAAATTATTTGAGTATCATGAAAAAAAATATATATATATATATATAAACACAGCTCATATGAAAAAAAAACAATACAACAAATTCCCTGTGAGCGAATAAAAAGTGTTTTTTTTTTTCCTACAAATTTGAATGATGAAAATCAGATCCCACTTTGAACATCCGATAAAAATCACGAAAAAATTTGTTACGACTACGAAATATGATCGAGATGATCCTCATATTGAATTAATGAAAAAAATATATTTATCAGGCGAAATATCCACGTGGGCCGTTCCAGGCTAAATCAAAAGGGCCATCAGACTCATTTTTTTTCCTTTGAGTATCTTATACCGTGAAACGAAAAACGAAAAAAATATGCTGTGATTTTTTTTTCACCTTCCAGCATACTAAAATTAAAAAAAAAAAAAATAGAAAGGGCTCTACCAATTTGGTCTGGAACGCCTCATATAAAATCAGCGACGCGTTCTTTACCACCGTCACGTCTAGAAATATATATATATTTAATATCGTTACTATTATCATTGTTATGATTATTATTGTCTCTATCAATAAATAAGCTTTCTTATTGCATTTCTCTATTGTACCACTTATATATATATATATATATGTATATATATATATATATACACATACATTTGACGCACGACTTTTTCGAGAATAAAACTTTATCAAGCGCTCTGTAATATTTTTTTGTAATATCATTGATAAAAATTATTTCGTCCTTTTGCAATTTCCTCAAAGCCCTTTTGTTTTTTACTCTGAGACATTTGTCAGGATACATTTTTTTTCGTCGGTGAGTAATGCAAACCTGTCCAGTATTTAATAGCCCATTTCTCCCCACTCTTGGCACGATTGTCTGTCGAACAATCGAGACGAGTAAGAAGAGGATAAGAAGTTTTATTTTTATCTTATTCCTGCGGAGAAAGTACCATCGGTATTCTCGTTCAATACAAAGGATAACGGCGTCTTTTCAATTTTCTCGAACGCCCGCGCGTCATCGTCCGAAAGTTTTCCTTCTCTCTCTGTCTCTCTCTCTCTCTCTCTCGCCATTTTGCGTAGTCTCGCAGTAATTGGATATCGAATTTCTCGCGTGAACTCGATAGAATTGTTTACCTCTCTCGAAAACCCTTTGACGGAAGTGTCTGCCAATCGATATATATATATATATATATATATATATATATATATATATATATATATATATATATATATATATATATTCATTCATTTTAGGGTGTATTTTATATCCTACATATATATATTATCTGAGATTCGACATTCATTTTAGGGTGCATTTTATATCCTATATATATATATATATATTTGTATATTTGTAGGATATAAAATACACCCTAAAATGAATGTCGAATCTCAGATAATCTGGACGGGAATTAAGGACAACTGCGGAGAAAACAATTCACGAGCGAGAGATAAATCTCTGAAATATATTAATTGACGAAAAGATTTATACGAATGAAATTTGGTAGAATACACGCACGCGAGAAATTGATTATTAATAGATAAACGTTGAGGCCACAAATCATGTCAGTAACCTTATTTTTTTTTCCGCCTTATGATTTTTTATTATTTATACCTAACAGGCAGCCTCGTAATAACGCCATTAAAATTTCAACGAAACTTGCCTCCCTCCCAGGATAATTTATAGGAAATCTAACATAATTTATCAAAATATTTATTATTTAACTTGTAAGTCATAAATTGCACTCGAAATATATATATGTAAATTTTATGATTAAACTTGATTGCACTTAAAAATAATTGAATTTTATAAACTTAAAGTGTCTTCAAATATTAACTTATTAGGGGAAATAATAATTTAAATAAAAAATATTTGATTTATATTTGATAAATTTTATTTCGATACATCTTCATGCTCTTTAAATTAATATAATTTATTTACTTAGTTTTGAAGTTTATTTTAATGAAATTTGTACTTTTGAGCTTTTGTAGACTTACGTAATAAATTTCCCTCAACGTAAATTTTTTACAATAATGAGTAAATGGGTTGTCAATTAACGAGGAAATTTTTTGTTCCGAAGTAAATGTACCAAAAGCCATCACATAACTCTCACAATGATTATACTAGAGAGACAAGAGAATTATTTTCAAGTTGTACTCTCGGCCTAATTGGGGTATAATTGTTGTGTACCCAGTAAGGGGAAATGAAAGCTTTTCCGCGGGCATGAGCACACAAGTGAGGATAAATTTGATCGAGGCCTCTCCTCTTTCCTATATATATATATATTTTGCAATACACCGGCCTGGTAACAAACATCGATCTGTATTACGATATATATTGGATGGTGAGGCGCACCCCTGCCGTAGGTAAAATAATAATTTGCATAGCTACCCCTGTCAACGCAGAACATGAAATTGTTGAATAGAAAATTTTCCTCATTCCAACCTTAAATATTCGTGCCTCAAAATTATTGTACATTTATAATATTTTCTATTATAAATAATAATTTACAATAATTCGCTAAGATGAAAAAAAAAAATCTCACCCTATTAAATCACTTTTTTTCCATTTTTCTATTTTTCATTTCAAAATTTCGACATTGAATTGGAATTCGGTAAGCTCGAAAACTCGTAAATATTAATATTCATCAAAATTGTATTAAATTAAATTTATTGATTTGGAATATTGACACTGCCATTTTAAATTGGGACGTGAATTATGATTTTTTTTTCACTTGCGTCTTTGAATTAAATACCAGAATCAAAGCCTGCAAATTTTCTTCGAATTCGTAAGACAAACATCATGACGCACTATTTTTATTTATATTTATTTAAGAGTCTAAAAAATCATCTCATATTTTTCTCTTCATTATTACTATTTTATGCAACTCTCCTTGGGAATCGTATATAATTTTTTGTTCGTTATTTATTTCTACTCTCGCTCTCGATATAAAATCATTGCTTTTCTCAACAATCCGATATAAAAAACTCGACGATCCAGATCCAGCGAGAGATTGTGCTACGAGGATTTTCCCGGTTCGTGGAATGAAGGGGAAGATTTTAGCTCAAAGTGAGAAGGGTGGAAGGCTCTCGTATAGCTGTGGAAGACACGTACAACGGTGGGAGGAAGTTCTGGGCAGGCAGTAGCCGGGTTATAGTGACGTATCGACCGCTTCGGGGTCATCCGAGGTCACCAAAGTTCACAGAGTCTCGCGTGGTTCACGAACTCTCGCACAGGAAAGTGCATTGCGCCATGATGAGCACAGTCAAAATAAATAACAAAAGGAAACTCGCTGAAAAACATCCCCGTCCAATATTTTCGAGACTACCACGAACTTTAAAAAACAATTTTTTTACAACCCTTAAGAAACGTTGAAAAAAATCATCAAGAAAATGTCGAAAAATAATTCCTAATTTTCAATCGATGAACAATATTCCTCGTAATATTTCGTGCCATGTTTTCTACCCTGTCATTTTTACCCCCTTAAAAAACAACCCTTAAAAAAACGTTGAAGAAAAAATCCTACCAATAATTCCTAATTTTAATCCGTACCCGTAATGGTGTCCCGTAACGGCGTTTTGTTACGGTCTCCCCCCGCCCCCCTACGACAAATATGACATCAGCCTAGGATACTATGGATATCGAATACTTTTTGATTATTTATACGAGATTTATAAAACTTAAAAAATGCAAAATCCCAAATCACACTAGTGTGATTAGTATCTATACTCGATGGAGGTGTGGTTATTGCGGATTAAACCAACGAGAAGCTCTTTCCACAATTTATTACATTTTTTTTGAGCAGCCAATTTTTTTTGTTTATTAAGACAATTTTTTTGCAACCCTTAATTTTTTTTTCGCCACCTCACAAAAGAAACGTAAAAAAAAAAAAAAGCAAAAAACATTACGATCTCCCTCAGAATGATCGGTGCAATGCCAGCTGTGGCTGTTCGCCACGAGCGTAGGAGACAGGAGAAAAGGCTGAAACGTCCAAGCCAGCTTTATCTCGGTGGCCAATGGATGCCACCACCGCAAGGCTCACCGCCAACCCCCAGTCCTCATGGTCACAACAGCCACCTGGATCCAATGCCAGAGCTATATCTCTGTGGCAAAGTGAGTACAAGATCCCCTCCAAGTAATAACGTCCATTGGGGGGGCTTAAGTGGAACCGTGAATTATGCAACACACGATCCAGTAACAAATAAATATATATATATATATATATCGCTATGGAAAAAAAATACCTTTAAAAAAATTAACAAAAAAAAGGATCATAAAAAAAATTATATTCAAAGAGCAAAAAAAATGCATGAATATTGAGAGGCTTGGAATAATAGTGTGGGCTAAAAATTTCGCAGATATCTGGATTACACGCTGTAGTCGTTTGTTTGTTGCTGGGAGCGGTCGTACTCGTTGTTGGACTGGTCCAGTTGGCTCCAGGAGCAACGACCACCGACCACAGGCTCGCGTTACTCATCGCCGGAGCCACTCTACTCCTATTGGGTAAGATAATGTCAGAGTATATACCCCCCCCCCCCCACCCGCCCATCACTCCATCCCTCTTACCGGATGACCCAGAGAAGAACGACCCTCTTCCCTTAAAAGTGCTCTCCGAAGAACTGAAATATTTTTTAAGGGAGAAGACTTGAAGAAAATTACTTTGGAAGAATAATTTGTAGATTTTTTATAAATAACATTTTTGCGGTGGAGAAAAAGCTGCCAGTATTAAGCTACAGTAATAATGATGATAATAATAATAATTAATATTATTTTTATGATCCAGATAATGTAATCATTACAATATTTATAATTGCGTTATGAGTTATTACGAATAGTTTTCTTGTTAAATGAAAAAAAAAAAAATCCAATTGGGATTAAAAGCTCGTTTTTATATTAAAAAGAATATTTTTCTTGAGAAAAGTGACCCTCGCAGACACAAACTTTCGTTGCCCATGAAATTTTTGTCATTTAATTTTTTTACGATTCACGAAATTTTGTCACAGCACGTATACGAATGCCCCTGAAATGTCACTGTCAAGAGGATCATTCAGAATACGTTAATTAATTAGAAATAATTTTTGTTTTTTTTTTTACGTTTTTTTTTTTGGCATATTCTGGGCTACTCCGATAGGTATAGTACTGGCTGGTGTGAGATGCTACGTGTTGCACTGCATGCCATTGCCAGCAGAATCACCAGTGGCGACACCTTTGCCACCCCCAGCCACGGATCAGCCTCCAGTAACTCGTGGCACTCTCGATCTTCTCGTTGGCCATCAAAATCAACCGGAGACTGACGCTTTGATGCAAACAGAAAATCAACAACAGCCACATCATCATCATTACCATCATCATCATCATCATCATGGTAATCACAAAAAGAAGCGCAGCTCTCAGAGTTCTCACACTGAAGACGCCTAAAAAATTAACACTTCCAATATGTATTTAACACCATCAAAGAAAAAATAACAAAACAAAAGAAAAAATAATTAACGACACGACGATATTATAATCTATAATGTTTTCCATGCGGGGAAAACTACGTATTATAAATACTCGTTCGATCCTCCCACAAAAAAAAAATATATATATTCGATTTATTGAAATTTTTGTCGTTTATCGAAAATATTAGGTTCGAGTTAACTTTTGGGATATTTTAGGTAAATATTTCATCGGATATTTCGTACAGACAAAATACGAAAAAATACGTAACTTTTTGTCGAAAATATATTCAACATGACTGACATATATTTTCAATATTTCTTCCACATTTTTTTTCTATGGAGCATTTTCTCTGTCGAAAAAAAAATATATATTTTAAAATATATAAAATCATTGACGACAAAAATATATATTCAATACATGCAAAATATGAGAATTCTTTTTTTTTTTCGGTTTTTTGTTTTATATTTTTTCATATATCTCGAATATAAAATATTTTTATGGGCTGGTGAGAAAATCTTGTTTTTTTTCCAGGCAAAGATTTTTAGCGGATCTCGGTGACAAAAATATAAATAGAAAAATGAATTTACGATCGTGAATCGAGAAATAAGCGAGGGAAGTTTTTTTCGGAAAATTATTTTAAAACGACGAGGTAAATCTCGCCGACCTGTACATGTACATTATACTCGATCCTTTTATCTTTTATAACTTTCTATATATATATATATATATATTAATATATTAATATACTATATTTGTGTATATTGTAATCGCGTGCATACTCGTATGATTTTTTTGTGTATTCCGGTGATTGAGATGAGCCAAAATCTACATGTCCGATCGTTATTTCTTGTACAATCTTTTCATATATTTTCATTTGATAATTTTCGAAAAAGCCTTTGCACACGAAAATGAGATCTACGAGCTGATAACAGAAAAACGCTTTGTCTTTCTTTTATACTGCCGTAAAAGAAAAAAAAATGACAGATTAGATCGGATTGATGACAAATATTAATGCCGGATACACACACGTAAACACACAAAAAAAAAAAAAAAAAAACGCTACACATTAAAGGGTCGTGCCACCCCGAGGAACCTAAAATTAGGTTGAGATTCAAGATTTTTTTTTTTACCCAACTTTGGGCATAAAATCAATTTTTTTTTTGTGCATTGACTACAAATCTATGTACAATATTTAGAACCAATTTAAAAAAATGTAAAAATGAGAGCAAGTTAAAACATTGCCAGAATTGATGACAAAAAAAAAATGACAGTAAATAATTTTTTTTTTCAAGTTACAAATAGATTATCGTATTTCGAGAAAAACGCAAAAGAAAGAAAAGGTCAGGATGGATTGTTCACTAAAAATAAAATAATTTGGCAATTTTTTTGGTATTTAAATATATTTCCAGTTGTCAAAATATTTTTGAGATACGAGATGCTTTTATTATATGCAAAAAGAATGAATCCTTTTTATCGTCAGGATGGCATGGCTCCTTATAAAAAATAATCGATTATAAATATGCAATTTATCCAGCACTCGCGCCTCTCTGTCTTTCGATTGAGCAAAAAATGAAACAGAGAGAAGCGCAAAAAGATTTAAAAAAAAAAGCAACAACAAAAAAAAAGATTTCCAAGTATTTTAAACAATTTCATGGCGCATCGTTATGCGTCGCTATGTGTGTCTTTCGAGTTACGTATTTAAACGATCTATTTACACGAATGAAAAATGAAAAACAAAAAGATTATTTAAAAAATAATATTTACACTTGTAAGGAAGAAAAAAAAAAATATACAAAAATTCTCTCGTGCCCGTGCGTCGAGAGAAAAATGAAAAAAAAAGGAAAATTGTCGAAAAATAGTCGACTCGAGTCATATGGAAAAATTCCGAAGGGTTTTTTTTTCGAGATGAGGGCACGTACGTTCGACTACCTTTGGGGTCCACTTAAACTTATTACTATATAAAGAATAACAAAAAGTTAAAACAAAAAAAAAAAAAAAAAAAAAAACAAACAAATACAAGCGTTACGTCTATACAAGCAATTAAGATTTAATAATTTACAAAGCGATACGTACATGGTGGTCAAATAATACCCTCGGACGATTCAGACCACAATCCGATTTTTCTTTGGCCACTCTGTACAGTGATATATAAATATATACATAAAAATAAATATATTATATGTATATATATATATACATATGTATATACATATATATATATATATATATATATATATATATATAAAATACATTATACACTATGCGTAAAAGTATATTGACCTATGATATACATACAAATTATCTCTAACGACGTAAAATGTTTTAATGCTAATAAGTTTTAACATTTAAGACATAAAAAAATAGTCTTCAATGAGCAGTGCTGAAAAAAAAATCTACAATTTGGCATTAACAAAAATGCTTGAAAAGAAAGTAAAAGAAAATAAATAAATAAAACTTCAATGTGTAAAAATTATTCAAGCTTGTCATCGCCATGTTTTTGTACGCTGCTTTATAATTTATAATTTTTACTAAGCTCACGAAGAGCCTCGTAAGTGCGTGGGAATTGCCACTTGAATCTTCTCGTATCGCTCTCCAAATTACATAGAATATAAAATTACACGATTTAAGTAAATTGATGATAAAAAGAGAAAAAAAAATATGCTCAGTATTTGCACGTCTTTACAACAAAGATCTTACGTCCTTGCCTTACGAGAGATAGAAAGAAAGAGAGAGAGAGAGAGAGCGAGAGACAAAGAGAGAGTATAATTTTTAGTTTTTCTTCCAAAAAAACGAACGAAATGTACTCTGTTTTTTTCTTCTCGAGGCTGAGAGCATCAACACGTGGCCTCTTGTCTTAAAAAAATTAATCGCTTGTAATATAAATAAATAAATAAATAAGCACCAAATATGCCATTTGTGAATACACCTCTTACCTCTGACGCATTGAAGGAATTTAATTATTAACGATGTGTGTAATTTATTAATTCATGGAAAAACCGAAAAAAGAAACGTACAGGGTGCATTGATGAAAAAAATAAAAGCCAACGATTCGGCCATTTTTTTTCGTTCTTTACCTCCAAAACGTCTGAAGTCGAAAAAAAAAAAACGAGTCTCTCAACTTCTCCAGCGTGAGAATATTCTAAATACACATTGAGGCAATAAAAAATTATAAAAAAATAAAAACAACAAGCCCAAAAAAAGTATAAAATTAAAAAATGCCCTGTACGAATTAATTAATACTGTAATTAATTTATTAATATTTACAAAACGATCAGACGAGATCTCGTACCTAAAATTATGAACTATATAGCGAAAATTTTGTAGTTAAATTACAATGATATTTACGTGGTAATAACGATATGGAACACGAGTAAATTTAAACTGCGTTCGTCTTGGAATTTGAGGCGATCTCGTATGCGTCTAAAAGTTTTATTTTTTATATATGTACTAACCGACTCATAAGTAAAAAAATTGACAAAACAAAAAAACATAAATACACGAGAAACTTTGTCCCTAAAATAAAAGCTTTCGTAAGACCATTTGAGAGCTTGTCATAGAGGTAAAAAAAAATAAAGAAAAAAAAACATGTGCAAAGAAAAAAATGAGCAGCGAACATGAGAAAAATAAGAAACAAAAAACTGATAATTAAAATTTAGTTTTAACCAACGATACATAAGTTCGACATTTTTTCATCGACTCGCATCTGCGTCCAATGATCAAAAATAAGGACGAATTACTTAAAAGAGAAAGAGAGAGAGAGAGAAAAATGAAAAGATTATAAATATATACCTGAATTATTTCTAAAGCGTTTTATGCCAACTTCCGGTCTCATATTTTTTTATACGACATATGTATAAATATTTATGCACCACGCACAGCTAATTTTAAATTTTACCATTGTACTCTTGTCATCCCCTTTGGGGAACTGAAAAAAAAAAAGGACGCGACTTATTGAGAAACCGATTTAATTAACCCTGGGAATGTGAAATCCGCTGAATGAAAGTGGATGTAAGATGTATATGATGATTATTTAATCCATGTATGTGATTTCACCGTATGAAAAAAAAAAAAAAAAAAAAAATGAAAGAACTCTAACGCTATTGTAAACTTTCAGAGTTTAATAAAACGTTTTCACTAACAGAACGACGTATATCATAACTTTTTTTTTTCGTCATTGGTGTAAAGTATTTGATTTTATCGAAGGTGAAAAGGTACCCTCACTATTTAAAAAAAAAAAGTCATTTTTTCGTTACAAAAGTTTTAAGAAAAAATTGATTTTCAGAAATTCTACATTGGATTTTCGAAAATTCTCTAATATTTTTATTTCATTATTTATATATTTTTTTTCTTCGTCGACTTGTTCATTTTTCTATTTCGAAATTTTCACGAAACTTTTTTACCACCAGAATGACGTAATTCTGACCTTTTTTTCGTGACACGTATAAAATATTCGCCTCTTTAGAAAGAAGGGGGAAAAAAATCATTTCTCGTTATTAACGAGCAATATCTTCGTTACAACGAGTCTCTTTGGCCTCAAAGTCTTTTGGAGCTTTGCCGACTCGCATGTATGAACTTGGAACTCGCCCACCCTCTTATCAGCTCATATCGACTCTATGAGTAAAAAAGATTTAACTTTCATCAAATGCATCGGAAAGCTCGTAGAAAAAAAAATGGCGAATGAAGCTCAGATAGGTGACGCTAATGCAGAAAATTCTGAAAGCTTTCACGTCTATTCGAGCTTCATTACCAACTGATACTGAGCTGGTAAGACAAATATTGAGTAAATTCTGTGTCAGTAAAGCAGATTTGAGCCTGCAAGCTCGACCGATAACTTTGAATTCGGACAAAGTAGAAGTAGGTAAATGAGTTTCGAGCTTCCAAACTTTATCGATACTTTTCTGAATCACCAACAAAGTAAGTAAAGCTCAGTCGATAAGTTTACTTAATGGCATTGCCAACAAGTCCAAATAAAATAGATGCTGGTAAACTAGTTTTGAGCTCGCAAGCTCACGATGACGTTACCGACCACCGATAAAACGTACGCCCCGGTAAGGTAGATTTAAGCTTGCAAACTCTGTTGATAAAAGGTCAAAAATTGTTTTTTTTTTCGCAATTCACTGAAAGTTCAATGAGTCGAAATACAGGCCGTATTTAAAAAATTATCCCAACTGAATAAATATTATATATTTTTCCGTGCATGTGTTAAAAATGTTGACGTTACCTTGCGGGTATTTTCTTGTAACAAATGGAAAGTTTCGAGAAGAGGATGTGCTTTTATTCATAGGGATGAGCAAAGAGCGTAAGAGAGAAGAGAGAAAGCCGGCGCGGAGATGGTTTATAACGGGGGTAGGCCAGAAGGTAGGCGGCTGGAGGGAGGTTTATCGACCAGGGCACGAACCCCGCGAAGCTCAGTATACGTGGGACCACCACCCCGTCAAAGTGAATCCGCGAGACGGGACGTCTCTCTCCTTTATCTCTCTATATCTGCCTCACTTGCGCTACTTTAAACCGGTTTAAAAAAAAAAAGCTCTGTGTTGACCAATTGAAAAATTATAATAATCATACCAGTAAATTGCAAAAAACGAATTGTAGAAAAAAAAAAATTACCGGTGCGCGTTAATAAATTGTGCCCATCGAGGAATTGAAAGAGAAAGAAACACAACAAATATCAAGTGAGTGTCCTAAAAAAAAAATTTTTAAATCCTCCCTTACCTGTTTTACAATTGAAACAAATTTTTATCTCAACTCTGAATGTCGGAACATTTTTTTTTTTTTTTTTTACTGACCGATGTAATTTTTTTTGCTGCTCTTTTTTTGTCATCTAATTTTTTTGTCGAAACGAACCTTTTTTTTAATGCTATGAAAGCACTTTGCAGGGCCCTCGTCTAGCAACCCATCAACTCACACCTTGTTCAGGGAATTTCTCGGGGCTTGTAAATATGTACATAAGAATTCAATCCCGTAAGAGAAAACTTACTATATATACAAACGCTCGGGCCCTCGACGATCCTGATTCATTCACTGAAGCTCCTCGGAGCTCTTACATTTTTCAAGTGTTATATAGGTCGATGGAGCGACAAAGAACTTTTCTCTTTTTTTTCGAAGAAAGAGAGTGAGAGAGAGAGAGAGTTTTTGAATTTTTTGCGTTACGTTATTAATGCAATAAAATCAACTTTATGTTAATTATTTAGTAACAAAATTCTACAAATTTAAAAACAATTTCTTCACAACGACGTTACCCTTTTACCATAAATATTATTCTCATCTATAAAATTAATGATATTGTCAACTTAACTTGAAGTGAGAAAAAAAATAATAATTGGACCCTAAAAAAAGAAAAAAAAAAATTGTTGCCAGGCCAGGAAAAACAAAATGTAATGTCGCAAAATTTTCTCGGACGTTTGGATCTGTTATCCTGAATACATAAAAGCGTTTGAATAGCCGAGGCCATAAATATCAAGAGGTTTGGCACTCCACTTGAAAATGACGCGAACGAAAATATACAACCATCGATATGGATGAGCCAGTGTCGTAGAAATAAATTTAAAAAAATGATCATGAATAAATCAATCACTGAAATCACCTTGGAGATTTTTTATGCAATATTTATTGT
This sequence comes from Dyspetes luteomarginatus, assembly GCA_963669185.1. Classification (NCBI taxonomy): domain Eukaryota; kingdom Metazoa; phylum Arthropoda; class Insecta; order Hymenoptera; family Ichneumonidae; genus Dyspetes; species Dyspetes luteomarginatus. The sequence continues at coordinate 2,535,056 of OY769906.1, forward strand.
ATTATTTATATATTTGTTTTCATTCCATATAAAATTTCAGAATTTTCTAAATTTATCCTTTGTTCCATTTCAAATGATAAATATTTTAGCATTTATTCATAGCTGTATAGGGACAGTATATAAAAATAAAAAAATACTTGGTAAATTTTTCATTGCAATTTTATATTTTTTTAAATGGAAAATTCCAATATTTTTTTTTCATCATTTTCATCCTCCGTTCTATTCTTAATGGCAAATATTTTATCTTTTATTAATAGCTGGCTAGAGACAGTTAAATGTGTATAGTAATTCTGTTGATAAGAGGAAATGCAAGCGCGCACTCTCCGCATTTGCTACGGAGATATCCGGTGGTAAATCTTTCGAAGCGAATGGCATTATAGACACACAGAGTGAGTGCACTGACCTGTTTGCTTCACTATCGTAAGATCCAACCCGCAATGATATATATATATATATATATATATATATATATATATATATATATATTGAGTTACGGTACTGGAACTCTGCCAACTAAAGTTACGACTACATTTGGTGCATCGTCAGAACGGAAGTCAACGAACGAGAAATCCCTTCGTGCGAAACCTTTTCTTTCCGTACAATAAATACGCAGTTGGCCTCTTTTCACTACAACCCGAATGTTTCGATTCGACCTGAATTAAACGTGGACTTGGAAATATAAAAATGTTGTGGCACACTTGCAATTTTAAAGGACGATACACAATACTTTAAGGGCAATGAAAATGATTTAAATAAAATATATTTTTTCCCAACAATCATTAAGTCTAAGAATCTCTGATCTAAAAATTATTTCATGTTTATGTATATTCTAAAATCTTATGACAGTGTTATGGGGATTGAAAAAAAAAGATTACGAAATTCTTTAAATGCATTTTAAAAATATTAAAAATTCTATAAATGCGATTATAAATTATAAAAAAATCTATAAATGGATTTTTAAAAATGCTATAATTGGTTTATTATTATTTTTTTTTGAGAATTGAAATGTAATCAATACGACGTGATTCGATAGAGCGGTTTTTTTTTTTTTTTTTACTCACAAGGATCACAAACGTCTCGTAATATTCAAATCTTAAGAACTTGGCCATTGCCTCGTTGCCAACCGAGCTGAGAGAATAATGAGTCGTGGTCGTTTCAATGGAGATTTCCGCATCGCCACGATTGCGAAATTATCGTTGAAGAAGCAAATCTTGATCTTTGGACAAAAAAAAAACAATTTAGTTTTTCTTCGATACTGCGAAGCCCTTGCAATTTTTTTGGGTTTACCAGTATGAATTTTCACGATCCCATTTAGCTGGTGAATTTTCACCAGCTAAATGGGATCGTGAAAATTATCACACTCTTGGGTCATGTTATTTTTCCACTTGTGCCCTCAAAAGGTCAAAGGTCCTCATGAAATGCAAGAAAAAAAATGGTCAGTGGGCGAGAAAAAAATGTTAGAAGGGAAGAGGGTGCAAAAACGTGGTAGATAATCGGTTAATGTGAAAATTATTCACAGATAAAAAAGACATATGGCCAAAAAAAAATTTGTTACTCTGACTTAACAACTCGAGGGATAAAATATTTGTTTACCTCCTATTCTTCTGTAATGTAAATATTCTGCAAAAAGGAAGATCTTTCACAAAATTTCTATTCAGAACAGAAACCCTCGAATAACGACCCTTAAAACTTTTATCCAATTTTCCTCATTCAATAAATGTAAAAAATATAATTTTATTACGCCTGAAAAATATCATGTTTCATGATTTTTACTTATTTTACTGTAAATTATTTGACAACAGAAAATTAAAATTAATAATGGCAAGAAAACTACCCTAAAATGCTGTACAATCGTTATTTCATTTCATGGCTTGAAAGTGTCCCGTAACAATATTACGAAACATTCAGTAAATTACGTCTGACTATATTAACTTCGAACTACTTACTTCTCACGCTCTTGATGCGTAAATAGGGACAGAGGGGGGTACAGGGGGGTGTTTAGGGTGGTAAACTTTTTTGGATGAGAGGCAATTTTGTGATAAGTACAATTTTCGTTCACGTGGTTACCAGTTCGAGGTTTATGTATGAGCTGAATTTGGAGCCAATGCACGTGAGAAATCGTAAAATGGGTGGTCGATGGACGTTTTCCATTAATCGCTGTTGGCCTCTTTCGAGGTTCGTAATAGATAAATTGCCCGAAAAGGAGGTCGGCCCAATGGATTGTAGAGCCTCCCCCTCCTCAATGGCCTTAACTACAACTAGGCCTCACGAATGTCACAAACATTTAAGTACAACTAACCGGCCCATATTTTATATACATGTGTAATGTAGAACGCAGTGTATCATCAAACAAAAGAAGGCCTTAATAGTTCATCGAACGAGTATCATGTCAATCTGTCGCATGCAATATTTCTCAATTTTCATCCTTGAAACTTATTACAACAAAAATGTCGTAACTCATATCTGTGACCTTTTATTTAACTTATGATAATGAAATTTCAAATTTTTCCATTTTTTAACTACCTTCTTTAACAAATTGGAAATTTATACTTTTACTTCAGTATCTACATTATAAAATGGGTCATTTGGCTTTTTTTTGTTTTGTATTTTTTTTGTTCAAATAAAATTTTGCACTTTTTTTAAAATGATTCTCAAAAAGGGTTAAGAGTCTATTAAAAATAATCTACAGAAAATAATTAGAGTTTGATATGTCGTGGTGTACACGATGGTATAATAATTATCAGATAAGCCACATCGTCCTCAAGAAATTATGGAAAGGGGTTGACGGAGTGGGGGTGGGGGGGGGACACCAAATATGTTACTTTATTACGTGCACTGGCCTCGCGAGTCAACGAACGAGCAATCACCTGAGCGAAGACATTTCCATTAATCGCCTTTGGCCTCCCCAGTATGCGGTCCGGATTTGAGATAACTCGAACGGGGTCAACGTAGCAACGACCCCAGGAATTATCGAATAACAACAAAATTTATTATATTATAAAATCAAATCGAAATAAAATTACGAGTTTCGTTTTTATGGAAAAGGAATTTGTGACAATAATTTTTTCTTTTTGCATTTCACTGTGATAATTTTGAAAAAATTTATTGAAAAATGAAATTTGAAAGCTCGAATGATAAATTTAACCAGATGCGTTTATTTATGCGAAATGATTCGATGAATATTCAATAATACCACCGAGAGTGATATAGCACAATGATGAATATCCGAGTGACGATATTTACGTAAAGAATGATTTGTGGCAACGTACCAGCGAGCCACCCCCGCAGTTCGTGCGAAATTGGAACCTTCCACGAGGGGGTTGAACTACCTCTGCGAATAAGCGCAGTGGAAAACATTTTATATAGTCGTTGCCGCTCCTTGCGCCATCCTGACCTCCCCCGCATTCGTGAATCACTACGTGAATTCTTGGCTTCTTCCTACTAAACGGATAAAATCTCGTCGTTCGAACTATTATTAAAATTTCGTTTTTTTTTTTTTGTTAATGAAAAAAATTGTTTTCCCTTATCATGGTTTTAATGCTGATAAGAGACCTTGAATTAATTCCATAAATGTAATTTTAGGTAAAAACAAAACGTATTCAAAGTTAATATTTATTAAGGGTGAAATTTTTCTTATTAGCCCTCTTCTGGGTATGAACCCAGAATGACTCAAAACGGCTACTGCGTACTTTGCTGGGCACCTGGATAACCGAATATTGACAGGAAAGTTAACAAAAAATAGCTTTAAGCAATAATCAGACTTTACGTAGCTTTGCTGCTAAAAAAGACAGAATTGCCATTAAGAAATTACGATGAATTGCTAAAAATGTCGTTTTTATTCGAATTTATTTTATTTTTTTCTTTCGAGCAACGAGAGATCGCGGCGAGAGCTTTTGGCCAGATTCCAAAGAGGTTTCGAGGGGAATGAACGATGGGGTTGGTGCTCGTGGGGTGGCGTGTACAACCCCTGATGCGCCCACACGTCTCACCCCTTAGCTAGGGGTGCTTTTGCAATATATACATATACATATATAGATTTATATATACACATACACATATATATATATACATATATAGATTTATATATACATATACATATATATATATATATATAGATTTATATATACATACACAGACAGACTACAAACGCCAGCTCAGCAGTTACCCTCCCTTTTCTCTTGCTATGAGCAAATGCAGCAGCTACCATGACATCGGGATTCAGGCCACTGTCCCAGTTTACGCCTTTCTAACCAATATAGAGGTTTTGCTCGCCTCTCTGTCTCGCCTTCCTCTCTTGTTGATATATACGTGTGTATAACAAATTCTCTCAGTGTGCAGCTACGAAACAGCCAAGAAAATTCGAACCTCGTCTGATTAAAAAACACCATGAGGATATCTTCACCAAGAATTTCGTTTTATTTAACAAAATAGGTGAAGGTGGCATAATGTTGAATAATCCAAAACATTATAATATATTGTAATGTATTAAAATGTATTAAATTAAATTAAATTACATTAAATTATATTATATTATATTATATTATATTATATTATATTATATTATATTATATTATATTATATTATATTATATTATATTATATTATATTATATTATATTATATTATATTATATTATATTATATTATATTATATTATATTATATTATATTATATTATATACTTTTATTATTGCATAACATAATTATGTCAAATCTATATTATTTGACTCAAATTAATTGTTCTCGGTACACTTGTCATTTCCCATTACATATATGTTACGAAGCACGTTGTCAGGGTTGGAATTGAATAGACTGGACAAAGTGATACAGTAATTTATCAAATTATAGTATATACGTGCTATCGAAATGTGATTCTGAACGTTTTGACGATAATCGCTAACAGACACAGGGAGATACTCGTCTCTGTAGCTGTGAACGTGTCACAGCAGTCTTCAGTTTCAATTGACCCTCGTACATATATTGTATATAAACTCACTGTCTCATTTTATTTTGCCAGTTTGTCTATAAGCATTACCACCCATTTGGATTAAATTATTGATTGTTATTATCCACTGAAGGCAAATCCTTTATGTTCCATCTCTCGCATTCTGTCACAGACTTTTGAAACCCCTGGCTAGTTTTGCTTTAAAGTTGAGCTTCCACAATACTTAATTAATTTTCTACGTCAATTTATTTAAAAATAAATTACTTTAATATGATGAGACTGAATAGTTGCAGCAATGAGCAACCGAATAATAATTTTATTATTATTATTATTACAGAGGAAAAAAATATAGAAAAATAAAAACTGAGATCTTTAACCAAAAGAATTTAGAGCTTGTCGAGGTCTAAATTCGCATCACGGTGTTAATTGATGAAAAATGAGCCTGGAGCTTTGATGTCAAGCGATCACCATTTTTTACACTTTTCACAACACAAAAATTTAATCGATTTTCTATCTTGCATTAATCGCAAAGCTCAGTAACACACACAAATACATACTCGCACTCTCCCTCTCTATGTCACGTTGCCTAGATCGGAGCAGGTGCAATATCATACAATCATGTTGGCATCCCACGTGCGTAAATGTCACGTAGTGATAAATGGCTCGTTATATGCATTTCACGAGATATCCATGAGGTTTACCCATGGGAAATACAAGTGAATGCGATCCAAGTTGATGATTAATGATGAGATATATTTTTCACCAAGATGAAAATTCCAGTGTACGATTTTGTTTACTAAAAATTTATGGAAAATTCATGGGGTGCTACAAAAATTGGCAAAAGCCTAGAGATTTTTTGATCGAAATTTTTGAGCTTTTGAGAAAATTAATTAAGGACTCTTGAACATTGGAAAAAAAATACATCGACGTAAAACCTTGCAAGAATTTTTTTTTTTTTTTCTGCGTGGGAAAGATTTTTTTTTTTTAAGTGACTGTAAGTTTCAGGCTCAGTTTCTTCACAATCCATTAAGGCTTACAGCCCTGCTTATTGATCTAGCTTAATATATTTTTCTTATTTTCTACACATTTTTTAACTCAGACCATCATTTGCTAATTTTCCCTTACAACTCGATTTTGCAAATTTTCAAAGTTTCCTACGACGACAAAAAAATGAGATATCAGAATGTACTAAACAGCATATATCGTCTAACAGGTTTTTTTTTATACCGTTAATCATATATTGAATTTTTTTCATTTTGCCCATTATTTATATCTCAGTTATCATATAATAGTTAATTAACTAAAATGTATATAAATCATAGCTATACTTTATAAACTGGAACTAGCCAAATGAATAGATCAGACTAGTAAAATATAGCTGTACACTAGAACTGTAATATGAAATAACGTTGTCTGACCCTACACCAGCTGTTTCTACTCCCATGAGACTGTTGTTGGAGTTTTTTTTTTTTCCGTTTAAAAAATTGAAAAAGCGCGAAGCTTTTGTGGTATAATAATCTACTACCTGCTAACTGATTTTATTGCATATAATTTGTCATTGATTACACGTTAATTATCATATACAATAAGCTGGAATGTATAATTTTTGGGGTATAATTACCTACTAGAGTAAATCTTGACTGGTTTTTTTATACTGTGCATCATATATTGTATATCATGTGTAATTTATTACACCTCAATTATTATTATTATTATTATCATATACAATAAGCTGGAATGTATAATTTTTGGGGTATAATTATCTACTAGAGTTAATCTTGACAGGTTTTTTTATACTGTGCATCATATATTGTATATCATGTGTAATTTATTACACCTCAATTATTATTATTATTATTATCATATACAATAAGCTGGAATGTATAATTTTTGGGGTATAATTATCTACTAGAGTAAATCTTGACTGGTTTTTTTATACTGTGCATCATATATTGTATATCATGTGTAATTTATTACACCTTAATTATTATTATTATTATTATTATTATCATATATAATAAGCTGGAATGTATAATTTATGGGGTATAATTATCTACTAGAGTAAATCTTGACTGGTTTTTTTGTACTGTGCATCATATATTGTATATCATGTGTAATTTATTACACCTTAATTATTATTATTATTATTATTATTATTATTGTTATCATATATAATAAACTGGAATGCATAATATATGTATATAGATTAGAGCCATAGCTGTGTGTTATGACGGTATTATGAAACAGCGAGTGCGTCGCCCGACCCCCGGGGGTGCTATATAACAGCTGTATATCTACCCCCGTGTGAGCTTTCTCGGCAGTTCGATAACGCGCCACGACCAGGTGCAACGGCCGTCGGCCCCGTGAGCGTATCTGGGGCAGCTCTACCACCACCACGAGTGCAACCATCACCAGAGTTTCTGGTGCTGCCAACGAATGTTGCTACCGACTCCCGGTTTTCAGTCCCTCCAGCACCCCTGCGACAACCCCCATAGCTCAACAGAGAACTTGGGCTATTTGACTCGAAAATCCTCCCCCACCCCATCCCCTAGTCAATACAGACTCATCTAGATGACACGACATCTCTGAAACTCTTTTAACGATTTCATAAAAGTAAAAAAAAAATCACAGGCTACCTCGGGAAATAAAGCTGCTGATCCAGAGTACTTATTTTCCAAATATAGAGAAAAACCTCCGAGGAAAACTCAACTAAAGGATCTATAATTTTTTATATTTTATTGGCACGTGCATAATTTTTTTTGGGGGCAGGGGGTAAAGGTACAAAAAAATTATCCGCCATTTCTCTGATGTAGCCAGCAAAAATATATGTATATAGAAGTATATTTGAATTAATTTGATGTTATTAATATTGAATTATAGACGGTAAAAATGGATGAATATTTTCACGTGATGAAGTAATGGCTCGTGGCCATTTTTATTTAGTGTTAATTTCTCACATTCTCCATGCATATAATTATTCGATAATTTTTATATAAAATTACCAAATTTTCCATACGCCCTTTTAATTTTAAAATTCTATGTGTGTATATATATCGAGGATTTCTGAGAATTTATAACAACTTTATGCAAAAAGCCGGAACAAATTTTCCAATCTCTCATAAGCATAATAATTCGAAATTGAATATTCTGCATAGACAGTTTGTCCTTGAAATAATAATTTTATCATCTTTTGCTCTTTTTTTACTTTGTTTATTTTTCTGTCAATTTTCTCTTCATTAACATGTACAACGAAGCACGTTGGACATGTATGTAAAACGAAATCATGAGTTCTCGAGAGTTCTCTTTTCAATCATATCATTATTCATTTGAAATTAGGTACACGCTGCGTTCATTTGGCTCAGACGGTGGAAAAATTAATCGAAGGACGTTGCCTGGGTGATCGAAAGGCCTCGAGGGCTGCTGCTCGGATTAATTTCTAGAGGATGAACATCAGAGACTCTATATCTATATCACTCTCCACTCCCCGTTTCTCTCTCATTCTCTCGTCGAAAGATTGGCATTTCTCTTGTACCACAAGCGAACTGTACACTTGCAAGAACGTCGAGATTGCACTTTTCATTAAGTAACAAAAAAAATTGGAACGACATTGAGAGAGAATAAAAATTATTGAGGTGTAAAATTTATTATCTTTCATATCCATTTGGAAGTCATTTTGCGTTCACTCCACGTATTACAACGATGTACGAACTTATATATATATATATATATATATATATATATATATATTTGTACGTATTATCATTCTATATATAGATTGAAAAGCATCTGGAAAGTCTCTACTTCGCAATGGAAATTCATTGAAAACTCATTCTGCTCTTGGAGCTGGAAAATTAATTCAAGGCCAAAAATGCGAGAAAGCCCAGACGGGCTACCCGTTGTCTCACATGTACACTTTCAAGGTTGAACGAATAACTTTTATCAAGGAGAAAGAAAAATATTTGAAGGGTTCATATATTATACATGACGACCTCGAGAGTCGTTCAACTGTAACGAAGAAGATAACGAAGAGTGAAAATATACATTATTTTTATAAGAATAATTACACACGATATAGTAACAAAATCGTTGGTCGCTCATAAATATCAAAGTTTTGAGGTTTTCAAAATTTTATCAAACTCATCTTAATCTTACATTTAATTATAGTTACGAATATCTATTTGACAATTTATAATCCGTAAACAAGAAAGAAAAAAAAATACATTTTTTTATTCGTCTGTTTATGAAGTCGCACAATCTACTAGCAATTCTCCAGGTCAGACATTCCCTCTTTTGTTCCAAATGTAAATAAATGTAAGTGAAAGATACGTTTAAAAATTATATCCTATCTTGCACTTGTCAAGGTTTCACTTGAGACTAAATTTCAAAAAAAATCCATTTACTCATTAGTGGAAAAATCAACTAGTAATTCGTGTATAAAATTTAATTTTTCGTGTATAAAATTTAATTTTTGTTCCAAATGTCAATAATTTCTGTGAACGCCGATGCTTTTCAAAACTAGATGCCACCTTGCACCTCGCAAAGATTTTATTTGTGACTAGGTTTTTTTAAAAATCCGTTTGTCTGTTCACTAGTGGAAAAATCTACTTGTAATTTCTCGGTGCATAAAATTTTGTTTTCATTTCAAAAGTCTCTATGAAAGCTGCTCTTAAAAATTAAATACAATTTTGTACTAGTAACGGTTTGGCTAACAGACTAATAAAAAATTAAAAAATCTCGCTCGTCTGATCACCACCAGCCAAATCTACTGAAGTGTTTCAATCTGAAGAGCGACTCTCGTTCCGATTTTTCCATTTCTTTCGATGGATTATAAATGAGATATTTAATCGGGAGATCGATCGATAACGTATATGTATGTTATGGAAAGTGCGACGGCCGACTATTCCGTACATTCACTACTGTCGATCTATAATTTCTATACTAGATTCTAGAGCTCTATATATATATATATATATATATATATGCTTAACTCGAAATCGAGGAAAGTCATCACGGAGCTCTCGCTCCACTTCTCGTATCGAGCGGGTTTAATTATTACAGCGAATCCGGTACACTATATACTATATGTATATACATATATATATCAATGTTGAATATATACAATGTACATAAACGCTAAAAATATAATTTTTACCTCTCAGCAAAATGATGACGAGCACCTGCACGTTTCTCGCAGACGTTGCATAAATACTGGACGCGACGCCCCGTTAAAGTTTGCCCCCGAGAGCCTTTCTGTACTTAACTCGCACACTTTCAAGCCCCTTTTACTCGTAGTCGCTTTTTGCACCTCATTTATTTTCTCCCCCCCCCCTCTCTCTCTTTCTCTTTCTCCCACCCCCCTCTCTCTCTCTCTCTCTCTCTCTCTCTCTCTCTCTCTCTCTCTCTCTCTCTCTCTCTCCTACTACGCCAAAGAATCCACCTCAGAATTCGTTGCAGTAGAAAGATTATATACGAGTCAGACTTTCGTAGACACGACCCCTTTTACATTCCTCATCGTCCTCAGACACTCTTATTGCGTAATTAAGGAGGGGACCGCCATTCGGATTAATTTCGTAACAAAAGTCCTACAGTAACAACTTGTTGCTTCCACGAGCGAAACAAAAGCCTGATAAAAACCTCTCACGGTCACTCCGTACGAAAAAGTTTTATTTTCTACTGCGTTGTTTTTTTTTTTTTCTTCAAGTTTTTCTATTTGACATTTTCATTTGCAAGACTAATGGAAATTATTTCGATTCTTTTTCTTTTTTTTTTTTCAGAATGATCACAGCGTTACCGGTGCCTTCGGTGAAGGTATTTCACAAAACGTATTATCAAGAAAAATCACAGAGAATAGGAAACAGCCAGCCGGGAAGTCCACTGGCCGATAGCGAGGCTGTCGTCGCGTTGATGGACAAGGAACAGCCGGAATATTTTTTCTGTGGAAAGGTGAGTTTAAAAATTTCAATCACAAATAATAATAATAATAATAAATAATAATAATAGTAAATTAATATTATTATTCCCCAATCGAAAAATTGGTGAATGATTTTTTTTTTTCTAAATTGAAATAAAATTAATAAAAATGACACAATTATATCATACAGAAATACAAACTTTCAACTTTCAATTAATTTGATTAAAAACGTAATATAGTTGAAATTTTCTCTTGGCAAAAAAAAAATAGGCTTCTCGATTCCATTGATAAAAACAGAATTGCCCAAACGTGGAAATTTTTTTTATTCATCGTCTATATACATTCGTGGAAAAGGTTTCGGTCGATAGAGCTATTTCTACATTTTACATCGGAATAATCCGTCAATCGATCTCGTGTATATGTACATATATACATGCATAGAGAATTCGTTGATTCATGATGTGTGAATTTCTCATGTGCTTTCGTCATCTCCAACTTGGATATAAATATCTCTATGTACATTATATATATATATATATATATGTGCATGTGTGTGTATTCTATGTACCGATGTATTTACGATATAAGCACCTTATATTCTCGTATGAGAGGAGAGACTCGTACGTGACGAGAATATTTTTACGTTAAACGAGGTAGAAAATATGTATAAAATCGTCGTGGCAGAGACGTAGGCGCTCGTTCATAAAAGGTCGGGATCACCTGCGGAGTAGATATGAACTCCTGGCTCGGCCACCACGATGTTGAACATTGTGCCACAGAAACTGTTTACGTTTCGAGGCCATAGTAAAACGATATCAACTATATATATATAAATATATATACGGTTTAATTATATATATATATATATATATATATATATATATTTATATATATATATCGAAACCACATATATAGAAATATTATATATACGAATTCAATTTAATCGTTATGGTAGTGAAGGCAAAGCTGTTACCCGAAATTTACAAAGCATTTCCTCAGTTCTACACAGTGAAACATTACCACGATGAAGCTGATCGTTCGTTAAGGATTATACAATTGAAATTGTTGTATGAAATGTCAGTTTCATGAATATCGAAGTCATGTATGTATATATTATTTACATAGAAGTATATACGATATATATGTATAGCTTATTGTTGGGTATTATTACGTCGTGGACAAAGCAAACTGCTCGAAAGCGTAGACAAGAATCCCCGCGGATACAAAGCTAATGGAAATTAAAGGGAAACACGTCACAACATCGTTGATCTTATTAAGGTAGAGCCACCTCAAGTGGGTTTAAAATCTCTCTCTCTCTCTCTCTCTCTCTCTCTCTCTCTCTCTCTCTTCCTATTCATATTCTTCTCTCTATGCAGCAAAGACATTAAATCCCAGGTGTTAACAGAAACAAATTATTTGTACATGAATTTTCGTTATACGATGTAAGATGTAAGACGGAAAAATCGGATATTCCAAAAGCTGGGATTATGCATGGCAGCTTTTGGAATATCCGATTAATATTTTTCTGCAACCTTCTCATCCAGAAAAATAAACCATGATTTTCTACCCCCCCAATAATTATGCATGTTTGTTTATTTTTTCTTAAAAAAAAAAACATCAGAAATTAGAAAATTAGAAAAAAAATTGTTTTTCTTTTTTTTTTCAATTTAAGGAAATAAATAAAAAAGTATTTTGAACTCAGCAAAACAAACAGGATCGTGTGCGGAAAACAGAATTTCAAAAATGACTCTTGGTCAATATTTTTATTGGAAAAACAAAAGTTGCGTGTTTTTGTCAACTAAAATAAATTTTCTAAACTTTTTTCTTTTTTGAGAACTTTTCGAAAAAATCCACGAATCCTATTTTAAAATGTACCCCCTGCTGCAAAATTATCGTGCCGGAGTTTCTTTTATTTCAATGAGAAAAAAGCTCAAAACACACACACGAACATTCTCTGTATCAATGCAAGAAGCGTAAAAATACTCTAAGAGAGAGAGAGAGAGAGAGAGAGAAAACTTTGAGTTTGAACGTGAAAATCCAAAAGCCATCATCCGGACATACGTTGGTTTCACGAAAAGGAATGGAAGGGTTGAGAAAGGGGAGAGGGGTTGATAAGCACCCCAACGACTCTATACTCGAGCGTGACGTCATTCGAAGCTTTTGCGTGGGCCGAGTAGGAATTGCCATGAGGCACATCGCGTTGTCCTTCAGCCCTCCGTCCCTTACCTGCGTCTCTCATCGTCCATTTTATCTCGTCCAGTTGAACGAAGAAAAAAGGACGAAATTTGCCATGCATATTACAGATTATAATCAAATAGGAATCATCCATATGTCATGCCATATGGTTTTTTTTTCTGTCAGCCCAGGACACGATTAACACCAGCACAGGAATTATCGAAAATTTCTATTTCGTAATATTATCAAAATTCCCATCGACAATTGAGTCGTTTTTTGTAAATTCCCATCGAGAATTGAGTCGTTTTTTGGAAATTCAAACATGGGAGAATTTTCAAAATGCTTTTTTGTGAATAAATTCACGTACAATGTACGATTCCACATATATATACCTGTATAGAAAAATATTTATTTATACACATGTGTGTAGCTAAATAAATGGACAGGGAGGATTTTTGTGGAAATGGAATCGTGAATTAACGAGACCACATTAAAACAGTGGCGTTCCGGAATTTCCGGAAATAGAACTGGAATAGTCATCGTACGAAAACGTGACGAGGGTATTTTCGTTAGGGCTGCAAGGGATTAACTGGAATAGTTAACATTTGTCAATCAATATGTCTATATATATACACATGAAACTCAGCATTAACGATTCATTTGACTCATCGTCAGTACCAGTAATTCTGAATTTTAATACTAAGAATCATGAATTTTTGTATTTTCCGAACAAATTTATCTATGCAGCCATTTAGTTGGAAGAAAAAAGGGTGGGTCGAGTGAAAAGCTTATTGTGGGGAGAAGAGAAACCCACACACATTCTTATATCATTGTGTGGGAGAGTCAATTACGACATCATATATTTTAAGCTCAAAAACACTTTTGGTCTCGAATGAGACGATTCTACGATCGAATAAGACAAGTTTGTAAATTTAATTGAAATCTTGATACCCGATAATCCTCTTATGGGATTGGAAACTTTTTTTTCTTTCGCTAAATTCGATACTCACGCTGATAAAGTAAAATTTTCACGTAACCTTATGCATTGGCAGATTATTAATTAGGACGAAGAAATTTATAAACTTTTTTCCTTGTTTTTTTGTTAATTTATCGTAGGTGAACGCTCTACACGTTGTAGTCGGTTCATTGCTCTTCGGTTCGGTGATTCTCGTCGTTGGACTTGTACAACTGGCACCTGGAGCCGAAGCTGCCCAAAATTCTACGGCCCTGATTGGGGCTGGTTGTGCTCTTTTGTCACTGGGTGCTTTGCTGGCACAACTCAGGATTCTATGGATAAAGAGGCAAAAAATAACGCAGAAGGATGATACTCATCAGCGAAGCGTAACGAGCATAGATATGCTTTTGGCTCAGCACAGGTACAAAAAAAAAATACATTTTCATAACTTTTATATGAATTTATTCAAAATATGTTTTAAATTACAATGGACTGAGAATTTCAGCCCTTGAAAGCTGGTGGTGAATTTTGATGATGAGAAAAAATTTAAATGGCATTCGAACTTTGACCCAAAAATATGGTTCAAATATCGAATGAATTTTTCGAGCTACTCGATCGACCATGTTTGGCTATTCTTGTTTAATGCAATTTATATTAATTTTAAAAGCGTTAATTATTTGCCTTCAAATGTTTCCCAAATAAAATTCTCAATTGTTTGGCTTCTCCCGCTGGATTCTCTGTAGTTAGTGACGCCACCACGAGGGGCGCTGAAGATACAGCAAACATCGCTTCGCGCGCTCCCTGCTGGTGGCGTCAGGAACTACGAATAAATCGTGCATGGGCTCTTTGAACGCCGTTTTAATCTAATTATCCATTTCACCACCAGATGTCCCGGTTTCAATTTATCTCCTCGTGAACAAATACCAGACAAGTAACAAAAAAAAATACTTTTTCAATTTTCATCACAGAGACTTTACGGTTCTGACGCCAGACGAGCTTGAGGATCTCGTTGATCGGCCAACACCAGCTCTGGAGAGCAAAATACGCGATCAAGGGCAAAACACCTAGGTGATACCAGCCTCGAAGAGGATAGCATTAGGAACGTCATCGCCGTGCCCGACCACACCCTCCTCGCTATCCTCGTCCTCGCAATCGCCCGGCACGAGCTCCTCCATCCTCTATACACATCGATATGACTCGCGAGAGCACAGCCTCGTATGAGAAAAAACGAGAGCCAATATATAACTAAAAAAAAAAAAAACAAAAGAAAAGAGAAAATTCTCGATCGCTCACTCAACTCACACGTTCTCTATCTCTCTTTTCATCCCTCGGTTACTGTACTCAACTCAGCCTAGATTTCACAGGAACGTATCAAAAACGTATACACATTCTCATATATGTACATACATACATCCATATATATATATATATATATATATATATATATATATATATATATACATACATACATCTACAAAACTTTGTGTATACGTAAAAGACGAGGCTCGAGAGATGTGTGTGTCGGTTTTAATGGACAATGATTGAGCATGTGTGTGTGTGTGTGTGTGTGTGCGGACGTTTGTATGTGTATGTTCGACACGTCGATCGAGCACGTGTGGCATCATATAAGTTACGGTTGAGCACTCTTCGATAAAAGCCAATGACGAAGACAAAAAAAATTCCACATCGTCCCTCGAGCTTCACCTTCTCATATTACAGCGTTGAAAATATCGAAGAGCGAACGAAGCGAGACGAGGTGTAATTTAATTAAAATGCAAAATAATATATATAATCGATACATTCCACGAATAACTGCTAAATATTCAAAAGTTATTGGTCATGTGAAAATCGATATATGTATTTCGAATTTTACCAACGTACAGTTTTCCCTAAAATTTTTAATATTCAGGGAGGAATTTTATTTTCCACACACGATTTTTTTTTTATCTTACGAGTTGAATTGAAATTGAATTTGGATAAAATTTGCATATTTTTCCGGCTATCAATTCGGCCAGAGAGAAAAAAGAGAGAGAGAAAAAAATGAGAGGGAGGGAGGGAGAGAGAGAGAGAGAGAACGCTCACCCATAAGCGCACCCCCTCAAGAGAGCTTAGTGCGAAAGTACGTAAATGATTTAACACGACAAAAAAAAAAACAGGAGTGACACTCGAAACTTGATACGCATAGTTTGCTAAGGGATTTTAAGGGATGACAATTATGTGGGACATAAATAATAATAAATAGATAATTTTTTTTTTTTTTTTTTTAATTGCTAGTAGTACAAGTCAACGTGGCTGAAAGGAAGACGGATCTTTGACGAAGTTTTTTTTTTGTCTCTTTTATGAAAAAAAAAAAAAAGATGGCGGAAGAACCTCGTCGCGGGGGTGACTGATATTTATGCCACGAAAATGGAATTTATTTTTTCTTCGATCTGTAAGATATCGAAGAAAATCAGTGAAATATAATTTGAAGGTTCTAAAATCTATGAAGATTCATTTGATCGATCATTTTTTTTTTTTTCAAGCCCAACGTAAACGCGTGAGATACGATTTTTTGCAATTGAGACAGATCTATGGGGCATTTCAGGCCACATTGAGACGTCGTAAATTTTGAAAGAAAAATAATAATAATAATAATGGTACTCTGAAAAGCACTTAAAAAATCTTCAAATCAATTTCCAAATAAAAAAATAATCTACGAAGTTTTGAATGAACTTTGCCGATTGAACTTTTGTCGGTTCGGTCTCGATGACCCCATACACGAATATATGGAGATATAAATATGTGAAAGCGAGCAGGAAAAATTGTCACAATTTTTTTGAGATATACGAGCTAAAAGAATCTCCTTGAGAGGATGCTCGATTGAGGTACTTTTTACTTCCGGTGTAGCAAAGGAAAAAAAAAAGCAAAAAAATGTGTTCGAATATTAATCGCATCGTCAGTTTCATCATTTATAGCCAATCAAATAAGTCTGACCTGTACAATCTCATCGCGATTCCATGTAAAATACCCAGAAGCCTCACAGATCGACAATTCTCAGGAGGTTTTTTTTTTTTTACATTTTTTTCTCATCCGAAAAAAAAAGAAAGAAAAACGTTTTGTTGAACCACCAAAATTTGAGGCTGAGAGTCGACGATAAAGCGAAAATTTGAGTAACGGAATTCAAAAGAGTAACCACAAGTCACCGGGGTAATTATCAGAAACATATATGGAAATATTGAATGACCGAAAAAAAAAAAGAAAAAAAAAAAAAACAATAAGAAAAAATATTCCATTAGGACATTAAGATCGATATAACGTGGTAATTATTAAATTAGCTAAAATAAACATTATCATTATCGTACAATTTTAATATTTAGCTAATATTGTCTAATGTCGATTAATACGAGATGAAAATATCACGAGAATGATGTAACAAAAAAAAAAAATAATAAGCGTATGCTGCACATGCACAGCACTCTCGGTGTCGCGTAAATACATTTTTTTTTTTTTTTTTTTCAAAAGACTTTTTGTAAAAACGAATGCAAGATGATGGAAAAAAAAAAGTACGTCAGAGAACGTCTTGAGGGAGGAAATATAAAAATTGAAGATTGCGATGAGCGATGATTTAGATGATTAGTCAAAATTAGCTGCCAAAGGAAAAAAAAAAAAATCCATTATTACGAATTTTTGGTTAACGAGAAAACTCAAAATTCATCGTCTAGAGACAAAACAGGATTAGTCGCTTATCACTCGATTGGATTTTTTTGTTTTTCACAATATCCGACAATTTCCTAATAAAGTGCATCGCAGCTGATTATCGAAAAAATTGCTTTTTTTGTGCAAGAAAACACGCAAAAAATGCAGCCAATGTAAAAATAGTTGATTGGCAAAAAAATAAAAAAATAAATGTGCATGACATTAGGTTCTAGATACGCGCATTGAAAAATGAAGACAAATAGAGAAAATAAAAATTGACAAGATTCAAGCATAGATATTTAAAAAAAATGTAACTAAAGGCATCGATAAATGCTTCGAGATGAACATTAAATGATAATTTAGCGAAGCACCGATAGCGATGAAAGAAATATAAATTTTATCGATAGATTATCGATCATATTTAGCTCATAATCGAGTTTATTGATTTTTCAAGCATGCTTTTTCAAGTAAAATAAACGAGAGGATTGAAAAAAAAAAAAAACAAAAAAAAATCGGCTTGGAAAGGGTCATCGCAAATTTCGAGATATAAAAAATTTGCTTCGTCCATCGAATAGGTGACATTTATTAAGTAACGTTAAACGTGGAATTTCGGAGGGCAAACATATCCACAAACGTATCACGAGATTGTTTAGAAATATTTTTTTATCGACAATGAGAGCCATTTGGGGCGGTGAGAGAGTGAAAAAAAAAAACCAAAAAAAAAAAAAAACAAATAATAATTGCATAAGGATCGAAAAACGTGATAAGTGCGCGAACGCCTTATTCACAATGCAATAGAGTTAGAAATAAGGATTGAAGTTAAGAAAAAAAAAAAAAAACAAAACGTTGATAATCTTGAAAAATTTATTTCAAGATTAATCGCGACTCCCGATCCTTCGACTTCTTTATTGCTTGTCCCAATTCTACTGTGCAAAAGTCTCACAAAAAAAAAAAAAAAAATGGCGAATGAGAATCCTCGATATATCGATTGTCGATTGATATTTCTCAATTTTTTTAGATTAACAAGAAATAAAAATAAACGATAAATCTCGTTATGAAAATTCATCAAAAAAAAAAAAAAAAAAAAATGACTGCCTTAAGTATTAACTATTATTCATGGCAGTAGTGAAAAAAGTAAAAATACTTCAATGCTAATACTTATCGCGTAATATACCGTGTATTCAGGACATTATTTTCGACTTTCAATCTAATCCCTATTCGATAAATATAAGTAAAGAAGAAGAAATGAAAAAAAAAACCAGAGCCGAGAAATTTTGGGAAAGAAAAGAGCAAATTTAAAGTAAGACACGTAAGTGAGATAAAAATTCAAAATATGCTTATTTAAGGGGCCACACTGAGACATGATGCCGAATTTCGAGTAATTGGAAAAGTTTGAAAAAAATATATATATATATATTATCGAAAAGTAGGCAAAATGAAAATTAAAAACATCAAAAATGAAAAAAAAAAAACGAATTTAAAAATAATATTTTTAAATTATCAGAGTGCCCCTTAAAATTAACAAAAAAATTTTTTAAACACGTGGTTAAAAATTGTCAGAGAAATTTTGCCAATTATTTCTATCCCAAAATCGTTCGGTCTATCGCAGAGGGCTTTAACGTTGAATAATAATGTTAAGTCATACAACGCGCACACATAGATTTTTAAGGGTTTTTATAACGATGATCTATGGAGAAGGATCGAAACTTGTACGTTGTCGCAGTTGATATTTTATTTTTCATTCTTTTACGTCGATTAAATTTTTTTGAATCGTTGATAAACATTTTTTTTTCTTTCTCTTTTACGAATCATTCGCGAAACATAATAATAAATATAATTTTAATTAAAAAAAAAAAAAAAAAAAGAAGATAAAAACAAATCGATGAGTTACTCAAAAGCTTCGTTCGAAACGAGGATATCAAAAAAAAATAATAATTTTCAATTCGATTTGAAAATTTTTCATAGGACACCATGATACGTGCCGAGCCTTGTAAATACTGATTCAAGTTTATAATGCAAGGGAGGGATCCTCGCTCATTCGTGATAACGAAGTTTTTAAAAAATGAAGAAAAAATGTGTAACTCTTAAGGATTTCGCCATATGTCGTGAAAAAAGTATCTTCAAGGGTCAAATTCTTTAACGAGACTGTGGAAGAAAAAAAATACCATTTTTTTACCTCCTAAAAAGGTAATAAAAAAATTTTAAAAAAAAAAGTAAACCTTTCAATTGAATGGGAAAAACAAGAAACAAAAAAAAATGACGAAAAATCCGAAATGTGAGATAGTTAAAATTTCATAAGTATACATATAAATATTTTAAGCCTAGAGGAATGTCACGTTAAGTGTATAAGAATAATTTATTTTAAAAGAATCACTACGTCACATAATCATTCGTGTATTGTCGTATTTTATCGGAATTATTCATTTTTTAATGCTTAAAAACAATTACGTTATCCGTATATTTTGTAAAACAAACGTTATAATCGATAACGATTAATAAACATTATAATATATATATATTGCCTACTTCATTGAAAAAATCTCGTGAAATTCATTTGTTTATTTTTTATTTTCTCCTTTTACACAATTTATTAATCAATTATTCATTTTTTAATGCTTGAAAATAATTACGTTATCCGTATATTTTGTAAAACCAACGTTATAATCGATAACGATTAATAAACATTATGATATATATATATATTGCCTACTTCATTGCAAAAATCTCGTGAAATTCATTTGTTTATTTTTAATTTCCTCCTTTTACACAATTTAGTAATGAAAATTTTCCGTTTACTGACCTTGATCTTGACTGATCCGATAAAAATAAAAATCTTCATAAAAGAAACGCAATAAATCTGGTTAGTTTTTAAACAATAAACCATCGTATTATTTTTTATAAAATATTCCTATTTAATTTGTGAGTTGGCAAAACATTTTTTTTTCCAGGGGTTAGAAGAACAATGAAGGTTTTATATGCATGAAATTTTTGTGAGTCCAAATATGTTTTACCTCCGTTAAAAAAAAATAATAAAATAATTAAAAAAAACGATATATTTTGACAAATGTTGAACGTTCAAGTTTGTGCTTCACCTACATCAGCAATTTTATTACTCGTCTCTTTGTCATCATGGCTGTGCATTTGTCGTTGGGGATTTCGTTATGACATGAAGGATCATGAAGTATTTTTTATTTTTATTATATTTCATTGGGGCAATGAGGGTCAAAATTATTATATATATTTTTAAAAATTTACTTCCAACTATTTCTTTCAGATCGTTTACTGTTTGGTCGTTTATTACATCGTGATAACGACGTTGAATATGATATTTCTCGGTCACATGAGATTTACATGTGATGATTCTCAAATCACGAGAGATTGACCAAAATTCAAATATGCCACGATGAGAAAAATAAAATAAAAATGAAGAATCAAGCTGAAGAATCAAGCAAATAAAATAAAAATGAAGAATCAAGCTGCAATGATTTCGACGAAATAAAATAAAAATTTTATATCTCGTGCAAATGTTTAACAATTTTTAATTGCAATTACTAAAAATGTATATAAAAATGATTTTAACGATCAACATCGTAATTTTTTTGGACAATTTATTTTATATGAAAAACAACGCAATTCGTAATAATTATATTGGTGTAATTGGAATAATTATTTGGAATTGTAATTTGAATACTTGCTGGTTCACATCAATTTCAATTAACAATTCAAATTTTCAAAATCACCAAGATTGATTTCCGCGCTCCCCGAAAGATAACATTGGTACGTTAACCTACATTACCGACTGTAGATAATCACAGAGATAACCCATAAGGGTTACCTCAAAATGAGGGCGCTGCTCGTGTTCTCGTTTCTCGTGCTTCGTGCTTGCTCCCCGGCAAACTTTTTCTTCGTTATTGCGCTCGATTATCGAAATAAGTGCCAGCAATAATGATGAACTCGTTGCGTCTTGTCATTCGACAAAATGTCCATCAACTTCGACAATTTCACAAATGGTTTGTCACAAATATCCGCAAAATATGCTCAAATTTCCCGTTTCTCAATTATTTGTTACATAACCTTGCTTTTTCGCTTAACCTAACAAATGTTGACTATGGGCCTAATATTTACAGTACCGCGTATTGTCAGACCGTGGCAGAGCCGGCCATCGAAAAAATGACCGTTCCACTGCCCGAAGGTGCCGACAAACCAATCAGCCCAAAAATCGACAAAATCGCGACCGATATCACGGCCCTGAATCTTTTAGAGGTTGCCGAGCTCAGTGAACTGCTCAAGAGAAGATTGAATCTTCCGGATGCACCGGTCATGCCGATGGGAGGCTTTGCAATGGCCAAAGGAGAGGTAAAACTCTTTAATGAATTTCATGAATTTTCATGAATTTTAAATCAAAACTATAAAGTTACAAAATGTGACTCGACCAATACCAATGAATTCAGACGAATTCGTTGCCAATACTTGAACGTGTATTTGAAAATTATCCTATATATTTGAATTTATGAAGAAATTTGATTGACGAAAAAAACAAAATGGACACTCAGATTTGGATCTACAATGATGAATTGTTTCACAGAAAACGTATATATGTATTCATTGAAATTGAGTGATTTTTTGGTTTTTGGTCGGCCATATTGAATCTGCCATTTTGTGTATTCTCAATTTTTAGGATGAGGAAGAGGCACCAACCAGAGTGCAAACGTCATTTACAGTGAAACTAATGAGTTTTGATGAGAAGCAAAAAGTACCTCTCATCAAGGAGATCAAGAACCTTATACCTGGCACAAATTTGGTTCAGGTAGTGACTTTTTCAACGATTTGTGATAGATTAATTGAAATAAATTTTTATGTATTTTCTATGTTCGTTTTCAAACAGGCAAAGAAATTCGTGGAGAGTATACCAGTTATAGTAAAAGCGGATGTTCCCAAAGAAGAGGCTGATCAGCTGAAAGAGGCAATTGCAAAAGTTGGTGGTGAAGTGGAAATTTCATAAGGACAACATTGAAACAAATTGTAATTCCTGATCAACGTTACGTTTTAGTAAAATAAGGCAATAAAAATTCTTGAAAAAGTTGTGTTGTTATTCTCACAAAATGAAAAATAAATAAAAATTCCATGATCTATAAACATTTTCCTCTATGCAAAGTTCCGAGAATATTAAATACAAAAAATTATACGACGTAAATAAATTACAATTTTTATCAAGAACGAAGTAGATGTAAAACTTTTTTTATTCAATTAATAAAAAGTTCTCGCATCTGCTTGACCGACGCGGTTGTGTCCAGCGGCGTCTTTAGTTCACCCTACAAAATACTAGACTGCCTAGAGGGCGCACGTAAATTTTGATAACGACAACAAAAAACATGAAAGCAGAAAACACAAATCTAAACTGGCCCTAAAATTAGTATTTTCTTGAAAGTACGATTATATATTAAATTTCACCATTTTTAAGTAAATTTTACCGTAACAGAATCTAAAATTTTGAACTGTCACGACAACTGCCCAATAAGTATAATCAAACAGTAGGAAAATTCAAATTTGCCCGCTCCAGAATTGACCCAATATAATGATAGCATTGCTATGATTATTGAATTCCGATATTCCGAATCTAAAATTTAATCTTTTATCAATAAAATCGTAATCGATCGAACTAAACTCTGAATAAAAAAAATAGAAAACCGATTAAATTGTTTTTATTCGTCCATTGTCGAGAAGCTTTATCGATACAATAGGGCTCGTAGTCTCAATTTACAAGGCCCGTTCCTTACAAAAAAACCAAATACTTTATACCTGTTAAAGCGATGAAAATCGCGATGACACCTCAAGTGAATTTCTCCTGAATCCTCATGAGATAATTTAACAAATGTTTGAATAATTTCGGGAATAAAAATGTGAAATAATCGATGATGGAAAGTTTTGTGATTGTCGAGGTGTTGAGTTAATATTTCGTGACACGTCCCTGCGCCACGACTACTGCCACGATGGCCGAGGAGCCCGACCCAAACGAGAGATCGACGATGGAAAATGTGACGGAAAATGAGATCAAGGTAGAAAATGAAAATGATAATAAAATAAAATTGTGCGATTTAACGAATGCTCGTTGATAAATATTTCGTACCATCTCTGAGTGACAGTGACGAGTTTTTTTTGTTGTTGTTGTTGTTTTCACGTTTTCTCTTGGTGTGCTTGTGTAAATTTTGACAGGTCAGTGCCGGAGGCCAGACAGTGAACAACGAGAATGACGTTGGTGCACTTGAGTTTCAAGCCTCGCAGGTTATCTCGCGTCTCGAGGAAGCTGTCGAGAGAGCTGCCGAGGGTGGTGGAGCCTCATGGAACAATCCATCGGGTTTTCTCACGCAACCCAAAACTGCCCAAGAAATTTTAACACTGATACAGGTAAATAATAATTACGATATTGTGTCACATAGCATGGCCCGAACTCTCATTGGCTGATTTTCCGCTCATCTTACTCGCGATTGGTCTATTTCCGTTAGTGCCGATCTAACACTCGTTGCCATTTTGTCACGTGGCTTCTTTTCCGCGCTTCTTCAAAATTACTACGACGCATTATTATTTTTTTTTTTAAATTTATTAGTAAAACGTTCTTTGTTTTTTTGTTTTGTTAAATTCATGATTATTCGGCAGTTTTTGAGGAAAGCAAACAGAAAGCATTCCAGCAGCAAAAGTTAAGCAGGAGCTTAACTTTTAGTTGAATATTTTTCACATAAATAGAGGGTAGTTTTTTGTCCTGAGCCTATTACTGGACACTCGTGTGTCTTTCACTGACCACTGAAAATTACCTTCTTCATAATTGCTTTATGATATTTTCAGTTTTTTTTTTCACAATATAACAATAAAATATATCGATGTATCATTTTTTCTAAAAGGAATTGAATTTTGTTTTTGCACTCTCACCCAAGAGATTGCTGCAAATTTGATGCTTGCGATAGATTTTTAAATTCATTCAATTCGTTACGTAATCGTTTGAGCTTGAAAACTCCGTATAGCTCATGAGGCTAGTTTTTTTTTTTTTTTTTTAAATCTACGCACATTTATAATATTACTATGTAATAATACGTTAAATTTGTGTAAAAGATTAAAAAAAAAAAACAACGTATAGTATTCCATCAATATATGCTAAATATTCTCTCGTCTGTGTGTTACAATGAGTTTCTTCATTATCATTTCCGGTCCACCTGATAAGATTGATATTATCTGTTAGTGTCAGCCTTCCTGCTTAAGGGGAGGCTTAACCCCCCCCTCATAGTTAGGAAATGTGCGAACTTGGTCAGTAAAACAGACGCGATGATTTGCATTCAACTGAAATATTATTTTTCCAACTGGCATTAATAAGAAATAGCAGATCCATTGCCAATTAATTTTCCCTTATCAGGTCGCTAACAATTCATTATTTATTATCAGATTTATCGTCAATTAATTTTCCATTATCAGGTGCATTCATGTTCCATTATGACGTTAATTACCAATTCATTTTCCATCACCAGGTCCAGTCTCAATTAATTTTTTGCTATCAAGATCATCTCTCTATTACCATTGCCAATTTTTCACAAATAATAATAATAATGTCCCATTAACTCTCAAACTACAAGAATTTTTCTCTCGCCAAAAACTTTACTACGAATTTTCAATTTTCAGGATCTCGTTATTCACGAAGATTCACCGCAAACAAATGACGAAGGAATTCAAGATCCTCCGACGAGTCTAGTTACGAGTTTACCTCCTCTGACCGAGGCAGCAAAATTGGCCCTTGTCGCTCATTCCGTATCTGCTTATGCCGTTGCTCTTCCAAGGCCTCATGCTCAACGTTTGGCCGGCCGTTTAGCCGCCGATACGACACGATGGCTCAGTCATATATTTCATTTTGTCGATTGCGCATCATCCTTTCACGAGGATCATCTCGAGGGACTGGTTCGAGTTACAAGGCTCGCATTGCACAGAAAATATCCAAGATACATGGAGGAAGGATTTACAGCACTCGCCTCGTCTCCACCATTGATATACAGCTCGGTTGCCGCACCTCTAGGAGTCGTACAACATTTGTGTCGTCAGGTATGATTTTTATATTATTTTTATTTATAATTATTACAATTTTTTGTTTTTTTTTTTACAATTATTATGATTAAAATGTGAATTTTACATAAAAATATATTATTATTATTATTTTTTCATTTTTTTTTAGCTCTCTTTGCCCCTTCATTGCGTACGGCCTATACCACACAATACAATGTTCGGCTCGAGACAGAGTATGGATGTATCAGCACTCGAGCGTCGCTTGGCCGAGGACAGCCAATCAAATGGTGTTACGCCACTTTTGGTACTGGCCGAAGCTGGCTCTGTGCTTACCAGCCATTGCGACAATATAACACGTTTGCGCGAAATATGCGACAAGTACAATGTTTGGCTACATCTGCGAGGACACTCAATGGCCGCTTTGGCCTTGAACAACTTTACTAAAGACTTGGTGAAATGAGAATTAAAAAAAAAACTAAATTAAAATCAATTTTTACATTAAAGTTAATTTTTTTTTCTCAACGATTTGAATTTTTTTCAGCCCTTAAAAATTGCAGACAGCATCACACTGCCCCTCGGAGTTTGGCTGGGTATTCCCTCGTTGCCGGTAGTTGTATCCTTTTTGGGAAAAAAAAAACAAATACATTTTTTATCATAAAATTATTTTTATTGATCGAATTATCGAGTAGGAAGAATTTTTCTCAACTTTTATCACCTTTTATCCTTGACGATTTATACTCACAGACGTTATACAGACTGACCGACACAAAGGGCGGACGACCTACACAGAGAGACACAACGCTCTCTCTCGTTTCCGGTCTAATGGCGGATTCGCTCTCGAGGCGATTACCAACATTACCGTTATGGGCGGCCTTGCAGGTACTCGGTCGCGAGGGTATACAAAATAGATTCAAAAGGTGCTTCCTTATCGTCGAGGAGTTGTACAATAAGATAAAAAAATTCCCCTGCATCAGTATACTGGTGAGTAAAAAAATTTTTTCCTTTGAAAAAAAAATACATTTTTAAGAATTTTTTCATCTTCATACTTGATATTTTTCCTCCCTCGCAGAGTCAGACGCCTGGGGGTGAAGCTGGAACGTACACGATTAATGATTTAACGACAAATGCAGCCAATAGTCCTCAAATTTTTGAGATAATCGCTAGCGCGTTGGTTTTTCAATTTGTACCAGCTGATCGTGATCCACAATCGAACGAGCGTGTACCGCCTTATTACGACAAGCTCAATTCCTGGCTCGGCCAAATTTTACAGCGTGACATTGAGAATGTTCAGATTGAGCTCTGCGAAATTGAGCAACATGGCGTGGCGATTCGCATTTGTCCATTGGAAAATCCTGAGAGACCTCCGTCTGACGAGGATATCGAAAATGTCGTCGCTTGTCTCGAGCAGCAAGTCGTAAGAATTATTTTTATCTTCCTCAAACGATTCTTCAATGTCAAATGATTTTTTTTTTTTTGAATTTTTATTTATTATTAAAAATTTTTATTTATTTTTTTCTATGCAGGAAATTTTATTGGCGACAGTCGAGCACAAAGATACGTTTGTCCGTCTCGTGACGGACAATGATTGTCTCCATCTCGTTGATATGCCCGGTTGGGCAGGTTTGGGCGGTGTTCGTTATGCACCCCCGACATGGATCCACGTTATGACCGACCAAGCCAAGGACGAATTGAACAGACTGAATATACAATTGGTCGAGGCACTTAGAAGCACCGACGCGGCTTTTTCCCTCGGGGAAGGTGCTGACGGTCTGGCCTGTGTTCGTTTTGGAATGGTCACACAGGATACGGGTAAATTTTTCATTTTTCCGAGAATGACAAAAATCATTTTTTTTTTCGGATATAATTAAAGATGTAAGAAAAAAAAATCTATAAATTATTCGAATTATTATTATTTATTTCTTTTTTAGATGTTGCAGAATTGTTGTCTTTGGTGCTTCAAGTCGGTCAGGAGGTAGAGGCCAGCTCAAAACTCCTCGACACAATGTCGGAAGTTGTCAAACGCGGTATCGAGGCAGCACAGACCGATCTTGAGCGTGAAAATGCCGAAAAACTTTGGCAAGAGGGAATTTTACGACACGTACCGGTTGTTGGAACTTTTGTCAATTGGTGGAGTCCTCCGTCAAAAGAGGCAGGTGTACGTGGCCGCAGCTTGAATTTACAAGCTGGTAAGATTGTCCAAATAAACAAATAAATAACCATCCCTCCCCTCTCCCCCTCCCAAAAAAAACGTATATTTCTAAATATATCGAAATTTTTCGCTTCTCCATTGATCAACAATATATATTTCATATATATTGTTATGATTATGTAAAGCGCAAATATTTTGACGGGGGACATTCACGTGACGAATTTATTGATTGGGGTAAATCAGAAACCTTAAGCCTTAAGATATTAACCTCGTATAAACTCTTTTGTCGTATTGTTGTAAGATAATATATATTTTAAGACCACATATATTTCGTATGTGACATAAAAGTTTTCCGAAATTATATATATATACATATATATATTAAGATATATTCGTGGTGAATAGAATTTTTACAAAAAAAACCACATTTTTTGATTAATTTTGTTTTTTTTACGATTTTAGTGATTTGCGATTTTTTTTCGTTTTTTTTTTTTTTCTAATATTTCTTTATCCTCAGGTGTCGTCGAGAGTACGGAAAATATATACAAGTATCACATGCAGCTACAGCCAAATTCAACGAGCACCAATGGGTCAGGAGCTCGAACTCCCCCACAGCCGCTTGTACAAACGCCCGTTGGAGCCGGAAGTCAGAGTCACAGTCGTTCGTCGAGTCATTCCAGTCTGCAGAGCGGTAAGAGCAATGCTCTGACAATCGCGAATCCACCGGCGCAGGCAAAGGAGACACTCGGCGATCTACGCTCGTAGAAAATTTTACAACGTTGCGCCGTTTTCACCCCAAAAAAAAACACAATACACAGACCCAGTTGAAGACAAAAAAAAACGAAAAAAAAAAATTATGCTCTTTCCTCCCCCCCCCCCCCCCATGCCCCGAGTCGCAAGAATTTAGTGTTACCTCGACGTGTACGACGAAGAGGCGCTTTGCCGAATTTAAAACAGTAAAGAGAAAAATACATACGCGTTGATGCTTTTCTTTTTATACCAAGAAAGAGAGAGAGAGAGAGAGAGAGAGCAACTTTTCCGAAAGTTGATCGATTTGTAATTTATTTCGCAATTAAAACAGTAAAGAGAACAAAACGCGTTGGGATGCTTGTTTTTTTTTTTAGCGAATTAATGCAAATTTTTTTTTTTAGAAACAGCATCGATCGATTTATAAATTTGGAATTGAAGCAGTTGAGAAAAAAAAATGTCGTTGATGCTTTTTTTTCGAGACGAAAGAGGAAAATTTTAGCGGAAATTCATTGTTTTGTAAGATGCAATTTAATGAGTAAAGAGATGAAGAACATGAGGAAAAAAAGGCTTTCGATATATAATAAAAATGCATCCAAGCATTATTATTGTATATACTGAAAGAATTTAAATTTACCGGAAGTGGCCTCGATCGATAGCTCATTTCGCAATTAAATATTGAAAAAAAAAAAAATGCGTTGATAATTTTTGTTCCGAGGCTGGAAGAATGTAGATTTTCCGAAAGTGGGTTCGATCCTAAAATATTTTCAACTTATTGCAGAATTTTATGCAAAAATTGTCTTTTCCTCTTTCTTCGCAATTATGAGATTTTCTTTTTTTTAGAATATATCGATGAATTTGAGAATATTTGGGCACGTGTCGATGATTTTTATTATACGACAGAGTGAAATAAAGGCCTAAGAGTACTTATCGATTTGTCCCTCTCAGCTTGGGCACAGCAAAAATGTCTTTTTCGACAAGTTCTTTCTTCTTCTTTTTTTTTTTTTTTCTTCATTACTGAAACACTCGAAATAATAATTTTTCATCGCTTCGCGAAATAGCACAAGCCACGGAAAGTTCGATCAACGGCAAAAATTTATTAATTAGGGTAAATGCAGGAGTAAATGAACACTTGACGCGAACTATATATCTGCATACAGTAAATTTTAACACGGGAATTAATTCACTGGTGCTGAATTTTAAGCGTTCATTCACTCGTGCACTGACCCTCCCACGCTTCGCGTTAGTTTTTGCTCTATTTTTATCTTTTATTCCTTTTTTTTTGTTTTTTTTTTAATTCCAATTCTTCAACTACGAATTATTCCTCGAGCACAATTTCTACGCGTAGTACGAACATGTGATATATATTTAAAAATAAAAAATAAACAGACAAACGAAAAAAAATCATGATACGATTTGTGATGATCGAGTATTAAAGTTGCCTGATGGCTCAGTTATCTATTATTCTCTTGTATTTTTTTTCTTTTTTTTCCTCCTCGAGTTCTCCGAGCGAAAATTTTCGAGACGTAATGAATTTTCTCAATAAATAGAAACGAAACTCGCAATATTTAAATTAAACGAATTTTCAACCAAAGAGATCCGACCTCTCGCTTCCGATAACGATTTTACGAATTAACGATTTAACCCACCGCGGTAAAATTCGAACGAAGGTTACGAGGGTATAGAGGGGAAAAAAAAAATGAAAACAAAAAATTACAATTAGCAATTAACGATGAATCGTTTTCGTACATCGTGAGTACGACTAGGAATAAAAAAATAAAAAAAATACACACACACACACATGAAAGGACACAAACACATTTACAATCACATGCAAAAAAAACAAAAAAAAAAACACTTGCGCAAAAAACACGAATTGTTGAAACTTACTTAGAGATAAAAATTAAAGTTAAGGTCGTATGTATATTTATGTACCAAACTGTTGTAATAAAGTATTGCTACCGCATTAATGATTATGAAAAAAAAAAAAACGTTGGTTCTATATATATATATATATTTTTTTAATCCTAATCAAAATTTTGGGATGTGAAAAACGAAAAAAAAAAATCATCGTATTTGTTTTTTTTTTTTTTTTTATTTCTCTTCTCATAGTGTAATATTTCGCTTATCGTTTACAATAGGAGGAATTAAGTTTTTTAGCATGGCAATTATAGACACAATCGTAAATTCCACAAAAATCAATCGTAGTTATCGATGATAATAATAATAATTAACAAGATTTTTTGCAATTATTATGTTTGTTTTTCTCTTATATCTCTGGAAATAATAATTATTCTTTTTTTTTTTTTTCATTCTATATTTAAAGCTTATATGCAACGCGCCACGCATACGAAAAACTTTATTAAAAATCTTAAATACCTTACGTGAATTTTAACTTTTACTTTTTTTTAACTTGTGGTTTTTTTCTCTCTCTCTTTCTCTCGTTTTTTTACTCCTCGATAGCCTCTACGCACTTTGTAAATAAGAAATATCTCTCTCTCTCTCTCGCTTTCTCCCACAATTGGCAAGAAAAAAAAAAAAAAAAAAAAATTACGAAAGGATCGAAAGAACATTGGACATGAACGGATTAAAAAAAAAGGGGAAAAAATGAAGAATTTTGCGTGAATTAACGATAGTTGAGCCGTGTTGTGCATTAAATAAAGAGCAAAAACGCTTCTTCTTCATTTTTTTTTCTTTTTACTTATTTCTCATTGGGGATTTTTTTTTTTTTCATCATTTCGAAATATCGACTTTTGATTTACATATATATATTTTTTTAAATTATTCTCTCGCTCATCTCATTCAACGCGTTCATGCCTAATTGGGCAAAAAATGCAACTGGCAAGCCAACATCGAAGATCTCAACACCAATTTTTTTTCAAATATACTTTTTTATACTTGATTTTTTGTTGCTTTTTTTTTCAAGTTGTTTTTAGAGCCTACACGAACGTCTAAGAAATATTCGAGCTTCGCGGAGACGATAAAATCATTTTCGATCGATCATTCAATTTTTAATTTATTTTTAATTCATTATTTATTACCATTGCGATTTTTCGACGCGCATTTGCACCGTTATGGCATTCTCACAATTCGTATTATCGTATAAAAATCATGTGAAAAAATGAAAATGTCCTTAGAAAAAAGTCATTTCGTGAGCGACACTCACGAGAGTGCGAGATTTAACGTTTATTATCCCTCTCATGATAAATTGACAAATTATTTTTTCAATTAAAATTTTCATTGTCAATGATCGTTTCTCTATTTTGGAAAATTGGATACTCCATTATTCGATGATATTTGATTAATTAAGGCAGCTAAAAAATTACACAATAGTCAAATGGGTGCCAAATTTTTTGTTTCAATTATTTTTACAAGCTTTTGCATAATTCAATAATTAATAGCGTTGAAAAATCATTATCGTAATTATAAGATGTACTGATTGAAATTAATACACTTTATAATCCTTATTTACAAAAAAACAAAAAAAAATCATTAAATTGATTTTCTTTGCAAACAAAACTTGCTTTTTTTTATATTTTTTTTAAGAATAAAAAGTAAGAAAAAATAACCAAAATTGAACTCTTGAAAAAAAAAATGGAATAAATTTAATAATACCTTGAATAATTGGCCATTAATTGATTTCACTTTTGTTCAGTCTCTAAAAGTTAATTCAAACAATTTCTTCTTCTTTCTTCTTTTTTTTTCTTTCAATTTTACACTCATTTAACTACTGTTCAGCTGCCTCAATAATTATCTTTTTTTCATTCGCTTAAAATTTGCGATTTCGACAGTCTCGAGATTTCTCCGGGCTGTGTAAAAAAATGTGTAAAAGAATCCAGAAATGAAAATTGGCATGGCCCAAATTCGATAGACGTATTTCGCTGCGTATTTCGCTCGGCAGTCATCGACGATAGACGATGTAATTTTTTTTCGATTTTTTTTACACTCTCGTGTGCGATTAAGAATATTATTATAATTTTTTTTATTTGTTTTTTTTTTTTTTTTTTTTTTTTTTTTTTTTTTTTTTTTTTTTTTTTTTTTTTTTTTTTCATAATACAACACTAATTATCCCGTATCTTCTCGAACATTTGCCTCGAACGATTTATAATCGAAATTGATAAATCGCTGTGAGGGTGGGTGGGGGGGGGGGGCTGTTTTTTTTATCTCCTGACTTCAATAATAATTATCCTACCCTTATCGACGGAGGATAAAAATTCCGCATATGTGCACCAGTTTCGCTGCTCATTTTTGCACAGGCCAAATTTTATATATATATATATATGTATATATATATATATATATTTAATTTATTCTTCACTTTTCTTATCGTCTAAACAAAAGTCTAACGCACTCGTGCTCGACCCTACGACTAAGATAGCTCTTTATTTATTCTTTTAATTGTTTGTTTGTTTTTTTTTGTTCTCTCTCTCTTCGTTCTCATTTATAGTTTAGGAGTAGATAAATGTTTTTTAGTAGCGTAGTAGGTAAGATTACTTGAGAAAGAGAGTAGTTCACTTTTTTTTTGTTTTTTAATTTTCAACTGTTTTTTTTCTCGAAAATAAAGAGAAAAAAAAAATGTTGAGTCGCTTCGCGACGAATTTGGCAAGAGATCCAGTTTGAGTTGTTGTTTTTTTTTTTTTTTTTTACGATTATTTCTTACTTGCTTTCTTATTCTCGTCTAGACGACGATAAATACACCACGATATTTACTGACTAGGACACTATTATTCTTTCGTACACTCTTCTCTCTCTCTCTCTCTCTCTTTCGCGATGAAAAATTGAGAAAACAAAAAGAAGAAAATTTCACGCAATTTCTTCAATTTATCTCATTCTTGTTGTCCTCACGAGATTCCAGACAAAATTTCTTAAACTTAATTAATGAACTAACGTTATAATTTTATAACTGAGTTTCTACGGCTGTTTCTCCCTTTTTTTTTTTTTTTACCTCATCTCTCCCTTTATCTCTTTCTCTCGCCACAATAAATATTACAAGTATTTACATCGGGTTATTATTATTATTATTATTATTATTATTTTCCACGCTAGATGTGTGCTAAAATTTCGCGATAGCCCGAGATGATTTTATTTTTCATTATTATTATTATTTTTTTTTTCTTCTTTCTCTCAAATCTCTTCAAACACTTTGGAGACCCATTTGACAATTTTCATTGAGAATTGAGTGTACGAAAAATGCACGTGGAATGGCACTCGCTCCTTAAATTCATACGATGAAATAATTGGCAGAGAAAAAAAAAAAAATTCTTTCGTCTTTGAAAAAAAAAAAAAAGACGAGAAATTCGCTCGAAATTAACGAAACGTTCTCGACAGAGATGAGAAAAAAAAAATCTCTCTCTCTCTCTCTCTCTAGAGCACAAAACACACTCGAACGTACATTCAGATTAAAATTATCACACTTTATCTACGTCTAATTGTTTGTTTTTAAGTCTTACACGTTTTTTTTTCTTGTTTCTTGTTTGTTTGTTTGTTTTTTTTTTTTTTTTGCTAATTATTTACAAAATTTTTAATCGAATATTCGAGTGAAACATTTTTACAACGGAGATTCTCCAGTTTCGTTGTAAAAGTAACAGAAGCCACTCATCATAAGTAAAAAAAAAAAATATAGATCGATGTTTTTTTTTCGCCCTTAAATTCTATCAGAAAAAAAATGAAATAAAATTGTCGTCTCGTTGGGTGATATAAGAAAAAATTATTCGAGTCAAGTAAAATGAAGAATCGATCGGAAATTGTGGGTTTGTACTTAAAAGTTGTATACTCGCCCGAGCATTGGCAGTATTTTTGTTGTTTTTTTTTTTTGTAAATCCATTATTATCAATTAAGAAGAATCGAGGCCGTTTTCATTTTTTAGGCCTGCGATTTACAGCATAAACTTTAATAAATATTTCTTACTTTTCTTCTCTCTCTCTCTCTCTCTCTCTCATCGCTCGGTAACTCGTTAAACGTTTTTGTAAAAAATCGTTAATTCCCGTAATGATTAATTGATCGCAATCGGCTATTTTTAATAGGCATAGCCGGTTCAAATTTTAAATAGGACACGAAGAATAGAAAGAAAGAAAAATGCTTTCAATTATTTTAAATTGAGGCAGCGATTTGTTTCCTTTTTTTTATTTTGTTTGTTTTTAATGTAAAAAGATATATAAAAAAGTGTCTTTTGGTATCCCTCTCGCGTTTAATTATTTATATGCTTGATGAAACGTTCAAGTTTTCGTTTTTATTTTTGTTTTGTTTTTTTTTTTTAATGTCATTCGACACTATTGAGATTCTCGTTCACGGTCATCGTTTTTTTTCTTCCATCTTCAAATTTATATTGAGAAAAAAAAAGAAAGAAAGAAAGAAGATTGTGAAATTCAATTTGTGCATGGGCCGGATATAAAATTGTCAAAATTTCGTCTTGATGACGGACAAATATCCGGATAAATCGGTTAAAAAACGCCTCGCCGAGTTTCGTTTGAGTAGAAAAAAAAACCTTAGAAAAGAGATCATCGAATTTTTCCTATTATTATTATTAATATTATTATTATTATTATTTTCTATTATTGATGATCAGAATCTATCTGGAATTTTTTGCGCTGTCTTTTCTCTCCGCAGATCTACAAGCTAAATCGTGTAAAAATTTTCATGTTTGGTAAAAATGATAAAAATCAGATAGAAAAAATGAAATTTTGAAGAAAAAAAAAATCGAGCCTCGTGAAAAAAAAACGATTTTAAAATCGTTTCTATAATTTCCATTTCTAACGTCATTCAAACACCCGACTGAGAATCATCCAATTTTTCGTCCTCCCTTGATCCTGCAAACTCGTTGACTAACAGAGTTTCGAATCTTTCACGATCTTGAAAAAAAAAAACAAAAAAAACTACTCCCGATAATTTTTTGCCCCCTCCTTTTGCTGGACTATCGGGCCTCCTGGGAAATTCACACGTGGTTAGTAAAAAAAAAAAAAAGGTACGAATTTTCGATCGCAAGATCGAATCTTGACTCTCTCTCTCTTGTTGATTTTTTTTTTCTTTTGCTTTGGTTTCGCTCTCGCCTGGCAATTGGAGAGAATATTTTGGATTCTCTCTCTCTCTCTCTCACTTTCTCGTTTAGCATTTTTTTGTATCACACAAATTGTCGGTATTTATCCGGACTCACAATTCGGTAACGGCGTAAAGATTTGGATCGCTGCCTTGAACCTGACTGAGAGTTGGAACTGCCGATGTCTTTTCCTGTCTCGCTTGTGCACGATTATAAGTCCCATACATATTTGGCACAGCGTTGTTTTGTGCAATACCGTTGAATTGTCCACGTGTAAAATTACGATCCAAAGTTCTGACCTGGTCCTGCATCTGATCCTGAATTCGTATATTTGGCGCTTTATTTTTCACCAATGAACGAAATTGGTTCATATTTGTTTGCGATCGAGACTCAAATTCCCATGTTGGCTGTGCGGCGCTTGGATTTGGGGGTAATGGACGATTTTGATTCCATGCCGGGGTCGGTCCGCGCTTTAAGCTCGCCAAATTTTTCGGATCGAGAGTTTGTGTTTTTCGTGAATCTTGAAATGTCGCGAGATGCGAGGGTCCATGAGAATTGTGAGACATTGTGCCGGTGAATGAGGCGACGCTCGGTGTCCACGGCGGTTCTCGACCTTTATTGTTGAAAAGAAAAGAAAAACAAACAAACAAGTCAGTATTTTTTTTCAACAGAGAAATTTTTTACTGCTGGACATTTTTTTTCTTTTTATTTTTTAAGAGCGATTAAAATTTACCAGGTCCCGAGGGGGCGTGCCCTCAGTAAAAATCACTCGACTCGAGGGTTTTGCACTGTTTGCTCAAAGTCGCGTACTGGCCAGGTTGATCTCCGAGTCCAGCACGGTGTTCAGTTCGTCCACTCGCTGACTGCTGATTATGCTGAGCAGATTTGTGATCATTGGCTCCTCCGCTCCCGTTAACCCCCCCACCTCTGTAAACGGCAATGCCGGGAAAAAAAAAGAAATAATTAAAATTGCAGCATTATTTTTCTATATTTTTTTTTTGTTCGGGGGAAATATTGATTAAAAGCGCATCGCGACGACTATAATTTATATACATGGCTCAATTTCACTATTTAACGATGACCGTTTGTACCAAAATAACCCAAATTGAACTCTTGAAAAAAAAAATGGAATAAATTTAATAAAATTTTGAATTGGCTATTAATTGATTTCACGTTTGTTCAGTCTCTAAAAGTTAATTCAAACAATTTCTTCTTCTTTCTTCTTTTTTTCTTTCGCTTAAAATTTGCGATTTTGACAATCTCGAGATTTCTCCGGGCTGTGTAAAAAAATGTGTAAAAGAATCAGAAAGGAAAATTGACATGCCCCAAATTCGATCATTGGCTCCTCCGGTCCCGTTAACCCCCCCACCTCTATAAACGGCAATTATTTTTCTATATTTTTTTTTTGGGAAAATATTGATTAAAAGCGCATCGCGACGACTATAATTTCTTTACATGGCTCAATTTCACTATTCGACGGCGACCATTTATACCAAAGCGACATATGTATGGATAAATCTTTACAATTTTTTTTTCTTTTCACCATACATCACAATATATGGCTCATTTCACCATTTATGAAAGAAATAAATAAAAAAAAAGATGAAAAATACTAACAGCAAAATAAATCAATTTTAGGGACTTTTTTTTCCTTAAAAAAAATTTAGTGCCATTTTGCCACATAAGTGGAATGAGCCAATTCTCAGTGACTATTGCTAATTTTTAACCGTTAACACCGAAAGCGACATTCAGACATTTTTTTAACTCCTGGTCGGATGAATATTGAGCAAAACACGCTTAAAAAAAAAAAAAAAAATCAACGTCTCGAGAAAACAAAAGAAAAATTATCGACGAATCCCTAATGGCTAATTATTAAATGAAAAAATAATAGCGTGAAAAAAAAAAGAATGGCAAAAGCGAAATAATATCGAAAAATTGTATTAATTTCAAAAAGTTCATTTTTTTTTGTTTTAATTGAAAAAACAAAAATCGTAAAAACTCGACAATATTTAATAAAAATATATATATATATATATGCATCGCTCGATAAAAGATTTTGAGAAAAATAAAATAAAATAATAGTAAAAAAAAAAAAAAAAGAAAAGCGCGAATAATTAAATGAAATAAAAATCATGCACAAACTTTAACATGCTCTCGTGCAGCTGACGTGCTCGAGCTGTCGCAGTAGCGTATGACGGCGGGGGCGGCGTTAGCAGAAGAGGCTGCTTAATTGTATTATTCGTGCCATGAACATTTGTATTAAGAGAAGGGGCTGTAGGCGGGTACGACCCTTGGCCACGAAGAGTACGAGCTGCGATTGCCTGCGAGGCAGCCGATGGTGGCAAATAAGGATCCTGCTCGTCAACTTGATGGTAATCCCTTCTGGAAAATATTTACATGGTAGATTAACCATTCTAATGAAATTTTTCATTTTTTTTTCAAAGAATTTATTTAAAAAAAAAAAAAAAACGTTTTCTTTCCGTACCGTTTTCTGATGTAAATCCACGTGTGAGAATCAACCCACACGAGAACAGTGAAAATTAGACCTGCCGCGAGACTGGCCAGTAGCATAAAAGTGAGTCCATATCTGAAAAAAAAAAACCTCATTAATTTTTTATTCTTCATGTAACAAAAATATTTATAATGAAATTTTTTTTGTTACAAAACTCACAATCCAAGATGGCAAAGACTTTTGGCAGCGTGAACGTATTGCTTGTGAAGAGGTTTGCAATCGAGAAGTGTCGCGAGACCGGACATTAGACGATCGACGCCATTAACGTCGGTCATAAGACTGCTAAATTTTGGCTGTAATTGTTGATCCTTGAATAATTCAGTGGCAATACGATCGACGGTATTGAGGCTGAGACGCATATTTGCAGCGGCTCGTTGACCCTCTCGAAGTCGTTGGGTAAATGGATTGCTTCGTGTATTTTCGCAATGGGTATAATATGACAAGACTTCAGAAGCGAGAGTCGTCGGTACAGCTCTGGTAAGATAACCATCTGGTGAGACGCACAAATCACCGAGCGCCACTGAGGTTGCCAGATATAAGGAGGCCATCAGCCAGGTTACTATTACCGCGAAGAGGCCAAAAACTGAGAAGCTGAAAAAAGAAGAAAAAAATTAATAAAAATTAATAAAAATTAATGAAAATTAATAAAAATTAATAATAATTAATAAAAATTACTCACGTAATGAGAGCGCATCGTGAGTGTCGCGCGACTCCGACCAGCAGAACCGCGCACAGAGCAACAAGAGCGCTTAGAACTGCCATTGTAATTGGCCATCTGAGTTCCTCAATTCTCTCACCGATGCTAATAGCACCGACCAAACTGATACCACTCAGAGGTTTTCTTATCTCAAAGCTACGATTTACAGCGATGCTCGTATTTTGTTTCATATAGGCCAACGCTTTGAGCAAATAATCGAGGGCTGTTTTGTTGCTCACAGGAGCATCGAATGCATCGCCCAGAGAAGTCAACTGGGGTTCCATTTTTTTCTTCAGAGTATTCTCGATTGTGTCGGTCTGGAAAAACAAAAAAAAACAAAACCAAAATTAATTAATTAACGAGGATAAAATTGAAAATAAAATTTTTTGTCAATTTTTCATTCGGAAAACTTTTTTTTTGTACAGAATTTTTTCAATTTTTTACTCGTAATAAAATTCATACCTGATTTCTCACTGCTGTGACAATACCATCGACATTTTTCGCAGCAACGAGAAGTTGCACAAGGCCATTGTGAACGTCGTCGTTGCCATAAAGACCAACAGCAATTGCACCGCAGCAAAGTACAGCGAGTATAGCGAGGGACCATTTTAGGAGTGTTATCGACCTTCGAGGACGTGGCTTCCGGTCGCAGCATCTCGTTACGAGATAGACCAAAAGTACGAGTAGCGTTAGAATTAACCAAGCAGCGGGAATACTGCCGAGTATTCCAAGACTCTGAAAATAAACATAAAAATTTTAAATATTAAAATTTATTTCTTATTTATTGTAATTTTGTAACAGCCGAAATACTGTCCAGTATTTCTAGGCTAAAAATAATAATAATAATAATAATTTCTTCAACAAAAAATTTGAAGTATCGAAATTAAATTTAATATTTATAATAATTTTTTATAGCGGCAACACTGCCGAGTATTTTTTTTTATTTTATTAATTTTCAACAATTCTTCACTTTTTATCACAAAGCTTTAAATATATTACGCGTCAGATTTTTTTTTTGCAACATTCCACTTGGTATAATAATTACGTTCGATGCTTGTAAATCGATTAATTCGTCTCGTGAATTTTACGACTGAACGTGTCAAGTGTTAAAAGCCTTTTAACGTCGTCGTCGTCGTCGTCGTGATCGTTGATCTTTGGTCATCATTGCTGATGGCCAAGGGGAATTAATCGAGAAATGGTGGCCGGGCACATCGTCGTCGTAGAAAAGAGCTTGCCATCAGCAGATTTGACAAGACCTACTTGAGAATAGTCTCGTGATGGAGAGCCGTCGAATCTTCTTGTGAGAAAATTTATTCGTATTGACAAAAAATCGAGGGAATCGATAAAACGATTCAATTGCATTAAATTACTCAAACGAGATAAAATTAATCAAAATTTATTGGACATTCTTAATGCAATTATCGCAAAGGAGTTTTTTCATCATTAATATTAAATTAAATTAAATTAAATTAAATCGTCAAAATGATTAAAGTGCATTTATCAAATAATTCACAAAACACCATAATTTCCGAAAAATCATTGAAAGAACCCTCGCAAAAATCATCAAATCAATAATAAAATAATAATTTGCATTAATCAGCACTGAAAAAATAGTTAATTGTTCGTACGACTTAATTTCACTGAAAAAAATAATAAAAATTGATTGCACAGTTTTTTTTTTTACACAATTATCAGGAATTTAATTATCAAGTGATGCAAAAAGACTCTATCGTTTGGGCAACCGCAAAGAGATCCTCCAAAAAGTATTATTTCCCATCTCGAACTATCTGAGCATCGAGTGTCACATCTTTTTTTGCCACTCGACTTCCCCCCACCCCCCTTCTCACTCTCTCTCTCTCTATCTGAGCTTCCGCACGAGCTAACACGCCATAAAGACTAGGGGAGAAAAAGTTTTTTTTTCTCTCTCGGCTGAATCGTTAAGAAGAGAAACATCGAGCGGGAGAAATATATATATATAAGCTATAGTAGCAGTGCCTGAAAAATTGCGATGGGCAAGAGAATTTCAACCCCCGGATCGACTGGGAAATATTTTACTCGCTTTTTCCATTTTCTCGACAAAACTTTTTCTCTTTCCGCGAGAGAGAAAGAGAGAGAGAGAGTTTCGAGTTCCAGTAAGAGTCAAGGGGGCTCTCGTGCTTCTTTTCCCATTTCTCTCTAACTCTCTCTCTCTCTCTTTTCTGCATTTTTATCCTGTTCCACAGTGGCTTCGAGGCTCGCCGAGGGATGGTCCTCGACAGTCGCATAGTCGGTCGAGAACTGTTTCTAAAGAATCCATTTGCAATCTTATATATATATATATATATATATATATATATATATATATATATATATCCGCGAGCTTATTCGTATGTATACACAATATATAAGTACACGTTGCATTTATATGGGGCATTTCAGGCTAAATCGTAAGAATCATGAAGAAAAAATATCGTAATATAAAATATTCCTCAATTTTTATTTAAATTATAATTAATTTTTTTTTTTATTAATTCACTGTCAATTATTTTAATAAAATTATATCAATTGCAATTTTATCGTATGGTTTTTCATTAATTGAATAATTTATTTATTCTTCATTTGCAAGGAATAATTTCTTAGGAAATTATGAAATTGGGAACGAAAAATCTTAATTTTTTTTTTACAAAACCTGCACACGAGGGCTAATTACTGGGAGGGTCTCATAAATTTTCTTTTTCAGCGGAGGATTTAAGGAAAAAAATTCAAATGGTGTGAATTCAAAGCTTCATTGATAACGACCCTACCGATTTTTGTTACAAATTTGGAAATTGCTGGGGAGTCTTTTTTCGTGTTTATTGTGTTGAGTATATATATATATATATATATATATATTAATAGTAATAATAATTATGGCCATCGAATTTGACTCGGAATGCTCCATATATTGCATCGTTCAGCGATGCTCGAAAAATGAGCATCTCTTTGAGATTTTATGAGCCGCTTCGTCGAGATTGAACAGCTTTTCTCTTATTTACGTTTTTCATCAAGACGAGAGGTTTTCCCTTCCTCGTGACTCGATCGCTCCGATTTTTTCCCCGATTATATATACGACTCTGTATAATTTATATCAGTTTTGATCGAAATTTTTCGATAAACGTGGAAGCAATAAATATTTTTAAAAAAATTAATTAAAAATGGAGGCTTGCGTGACGAATAATTGGCAAGTAGCTGATGATGGATTGATTACCGGTTCGCCTCTTATTCGATATTATTTACACGAATGTAATATATATGTATAGCATCGATTATGTTTTTGTTGCACGATCGCACTTTATTGACGAGGAACTTTTTTTATTTATTTTTTTTCTCGTCCTTCAGTCTGGCTGAGATGCTTTTTTCCTCATTCTCAATGACGACGAGAATGAGATAGAGACTCGAGTCGTGTCTCTAGAGATCATGGAGTGCCTCGTTCACGATAGCTCGTACGAGGGAGCGAGTGAGAGAGAGTGAGAGAGAGTGAGAGAGAGAGAGAGAGAGAAGAAATTTGTGCGGGCGTTTTCAGTACACTCCACTTATTGCCAGATACATGTATACGATGTGTATCGCACACATTCTAGTTATTATACATATGGGGAATTCTGTACTGAATTCATCCATCCAGTGCTCCCATTTTTCTTTAAATTGAAGAATCACAACAACAAAAAAAAAAAAAAACAAACTGATTGCATCGATCTATTAAATATTTTAAGGGTTATTCTGCCCTCATTTAAAAATGGCGAGGATCAAACTTGATATTAAAAAAAAAAAATTAAAGGGAAGTAGAATTAAGGATCTTTGTCGTTCATCGGTCAAATGAAAAATTGAACTATCCCGATGAATATTAAACGATTAATTACATTTTGTACGATTTTTTTTTTCTCTGTGATGTCATTGCGAAAGAAAAATAGCAACTGGAGGGAAAATTCAGCATCCATCGATGAAAAATTTAATTACATCGACAAATAATATTGTAAAAAAAAAAATTCTTCGCTTTATTTTTTGGCTTTTGGGCAAACAAAAAGATCGAAAGATCACACAGACGATATCGATTTATTGTTGAATGGCCCATATACGTTATGCACGTTGTTATCAAGTACGCGATGCTATGGTATAAATTCACATGAGATGATGATAAAGCCAGAGGG